>CAUYQU010001494.1:0-22039 GCA_963574635.1 Cheracebus regulus
GAGAAACGGGAAAACCAGCAAGTCAGTGCCTTCCTGAGTTTCCTCATGTCTGGTGCAATTGCGGCATTTGCCCCTATGATAGACACTTGGTGCACCTCAAGGCCATGGTTAAAGCCAACGTCAACCAACCCCCCTGCCTAATGTCAACATTTTGCATGCCTTATGTGTATGGCATTTCTTCCTGAAACTTTCCCTGAATTTCTGAGGCTGGGCTGGGTGTTCCTATTCTGTGCTCATATCTTCTCCTACTACCTCAGTGGGTTACACTGTTGACTCATTTCTACCCTGCACTAGACACCAAGGATGCTCCAGACTGGCAGGGTCATTGTCTCTTTTTCAGCACTGTGTACATGGAAACGTGGTAGGTTTCAATATTTTTAGAAAGAATGAATGACAGTGAGAAAGAGGATGAGTCAGAGGTTTTCTTCTGAGAGAATTTTAAAAGGCTGTGGGCAGTGAGTGGTGTATCTAAGGGGGGATTCTTGGCCTGCTCCCAGCCAGTTCTGGGCAACCAGACAAGGAGTCACTTCCACTCACAGCAAAAGCGGGCTCTGGAATTTCTTAAGTGTGGGTGCCTACGTTAATGGATCAAACTAATCAATGTGCAAAAGAAAAATTAACTTACAGACATTTCCAGAGCACAAAAGCTAAGCATGCATGTCGTAACACAAATCCCAGCTGTTTGTGGATGGTTTGGACCAAGAAACTCTGCACATATGCCAGAGCAGGGAGAGAAGCAGAGCAGGGAGACCAGACTGGACCCATGCGGGCGGGAGGGAGGCCAGTGTGGATTTAAGACCGGTGCCAACATTTGTGGCTATGACTGGCTGCCGTCCAGCTCTGGGCCTCCATCTGATAGGATGGAGTTCTGAGCGGTGATGTGGCTGGAGGCTGGGTGCAGGCAGGGCTGCCTCAAAGGCTCCTGGGAAGCACAAGTCTCCCAGCGGCGGTGGGAGGGGTCGGAGCGGTGCATCAATAGGAGGAAGTTTAGCCAGCATCGTTCCCTGGGGCACTGGCCGCTTCTAGGTCACAAGCAAGAACTCCTAGCAGAACAGGAACTTGGCTAGGAGAGAAAAAACTGTTTTTGAAGCTGCTGAGTGGACCTTTCATCTTTGAGTGCTGTCATTCCTTTGCCATGGTCTCAGAGTGGCCACGGGCAATTTCTGTGCTGTCTGCAGAGCAATACTCTTAAGGCCAGGCCACTGGACGGAACTGGAAGGAGTGTCATTCCAGGACTTCTGACGGGACAGCCTGTTTGGGACAATGTATCAATCAACAACTGCTGGCAGAGAGCCTCTTTGCCATGCAGGCAGCTGTCTAGAAAGAGGCTTCATAACAGAGTCCAGGCTTGAAGCAGCCAATGAACGTGCCAGCGAAGCCCATGTGGCAACTGAGACTCCATGGTGGGTGGGTTGTGTCACATTCCAGATGTTATCGCCGTGTTGAAAGTGTCCACATGCAAACCCTTTCCTTCTGAAAACAAAACCCAACAAACTGTGCTGAGAAGTTCATGCGCTTTGGAGACGCATCTGAAGTTCAGTTTGGGTGGATCACAGCGAGGAACTTGAAGTCAAACATTGGATATCTTGTTCTTCAGATTCCCCGGCCTCTGCATCAGCAGGATCTCACCAGTCACTTTACTCCCTGAGGGTCCCCCAGGGGGAGAGAAACCCCTGGCTCTCCTCACCTCCTGCCTTCCACCTACCTCCTTCTATTTTTCTTTCCTCCCCTTTATTTCTTGATTACTCTCGAGAACTTCAAACTCCCTTCAATTTTGCAAAATAATCAACTCTCCTGAGCTTTCACTTCCAAACTCAGCAATAAGCCCATCCTTGAGACAACCCTGCTGAAATAATAACAGTAATACAGGACACCCCCTAAAATACCAAGTTAATAGATGCATATGTACATCGAGAATGTAACTTGGAATGTAAGCCTAACAGACGTTGACTTTAATGTCTACAGAATGTCCATTGCATTTGAGTCATCTGCAACTCAGTGTTTTTATATGAATTGCATGTCACGTGGGATGGGGGTGCTTTTAATTATGATCAATGTAAGAAGGGAGTTCACAAAGAAAGAGTGCCTAGGGGCTATGACTGGCCTTGACAGCTTGAGGCCTCCGTGCCAAGAGAGAATTCTAACCAGAATCCCTCGTACAGGTTTTGCAGTGGACTCCAAGCTTTTTACCGAACGGTGCCTTTGAGGGCTGCCTCTAGACCCCAGTGACAGCAATCACAGAGTCCAGTGGGCAGAAAGCCCAATTCCCCTTCCCCTCGGAGGCCTTTCATGTCTATTGCCTGGGAAAACGCATCCTGTTGCAGCGCCCCAGGATGGAGCTCACTTACTGACCAGCAGCCTGCAAGGGCAGAGGAGAGCAGGCAGTAGCTGGGGACAAACGCCTCTGTTGGAAGCAGCCGATGGCACTTGGAAGTCACAGCTCTCACCCAGCCTCCTGGAGGGAGAACAATTGGGAAAGCTGCGATACTGTATTACCCTGTCAGTCATGGGGAAGCAATTCTTCAGGTCATCAGTCAAAAGCCTCCTTGGAAATGAGAAACGAGCCTGAACACCAGGCCATTTAAAAAGATATTTATTGTGAAATGTGAAGGCAGCAGCGCCTTCCGTGAGACGCGACAGGCACTCAGTATGAATTACGCCAGGTAAGTCCAGAGAAGCAGGAGGCAGGTACCCGGATATAAGCTTGATACGACCTCGAAATATCACTACAAACAATGGCCCTGGGAAGAAAGCGGGGGTGGCAAGCAGGGGGGTGCCCAGGGCTGTGGGAGGGTGCAAACAGGACTCCACAGTCTGAAACAGACTATAGTCCTCAGGCTGTGCAGAGAGGGTCTTCAGCCCCGCATGAAGAAGAATGATCCTAAATCCATTACCATGCAAACTGATAGTAACTTGTTGCTTCAAAATATTCCAAGGAAAAAAAAAAATGCTGAGGGCTACGTTGAAAAAACAGGATTGGTAAGATATTGATAACTGCTGAGGCTAGAGGATGAATACTCAGGAGTTCATGATGATATTCTTTCTACCTTTGTGTATATTTGAAAATTTCAATACTGAACATTTTCTTTGAAGAAAATGAGTCTTTTCTCGATACTCATGGGTCTGATCTCTCTGACAATATATACTTTGGAGAATGAGCCAGCCACATTTTCTAGGCCTAATAACCTGCAAATTGCAAAATTATATTTCGAATAATATATATACACACACACATATATGTACATATAAGTGTGCATATAATAACTATTTGAGTCATCTGCAAGTCAGTGTTTTTGTATGAATTGCATGTCACGTGGTATGTGGGTACTTTTCATTATGATCAATGTAAGAAGCAGCTGCACAAAGTTATATACTACATTTTAATATTACAATTGCTACATTTACACTTATACCATATGGCACATCAGGTACAGTGCATACCATTCTACGCACATTTTGTTTAATTTTGATGACAATCACATGAGGCAAGGGACTCATCAAAGCATCCAAGATCAAAGAGGCAGTAAATGCCAACTCCAGGTGTCAGGCCCACCGCTGTCTGACTCTAGACCTGGAATCTTACCCACTCCACTGTTAAACACACACTAACCGATGCCACCGAAATCTCCAATGTACAATTACAAGGCCAACAGATATGGCTCCCATTTGTCAATAAGTCATGGTCAAAGGAATCCCAGCCTGGCCTGGCTGTCTCTAGTCTCCCTTCCCATGTTTCACATCAACACTATCATTCTTTTTTTTTTTTTTTTTGTGACAGAGTCTTGCTCTGTTTACCCGGCTGGAGTGCAGTGGCACGATCTTAGCTCACTGCAGCCTCTGCCTCCTGGGTTCAAGTGATTTTCCTGTCTCAACCTCCTGAGTAGCTGGGACTACGGGCGTGCACCACCACGCCTGCCTAATTTTTGTATTTTTAGTAGAGATGGGGTTTCACCATGTAACCAGGCTGGTGTCGAACTCCTGACCTTGTGATCCACCCACCTTGGCCTCCCAAAGTGCTAGGATTACAGGCATGAGCCACCACACCCTGCCCAACACCGTCACTCCCTTCTTAAGTCCCTCTGGCAAGTCTATACACACCCGAGGCCTCGCAAAGACAGCCATGCAGGGGCAGCTTCTGCATGAAGAGCTGCTCCATGTTCAACGATGGTCCACTCTCATGTATCTGCTTCACTTGGCTACCCAGTAAGATCCTTGAACTGAGTTTGGGTGCCAAAAATGTGACAGTGGGACAGAGTTTCCAAGCAGCCAATCCACTGTTATCTATTAAAAGAAATTGACTATGTTTGATTTTTCTGTTTATAAAGATCACTGGGTTCCACTGGAAGCAGATCTTAAGGATTTGAGTGCTCGTAATTTTAAGGAAGCATCAGAAAGACAGTGGAGAAATTAATCATGGAATGGAAGGTAGTCAATCAAGGGTTGTGTTACTGAGCAGTCAACTGTGTTACTGGGCTCAGTTCTACCAGGAAAGTCTGAGAGACAACATAGAACATATGTCGGAGTCTTCCCACCCAAGAGGCAAGGATGAGGGGGTGGTATCCTTCAACTCCCACTTGCCGTTGGCTGCATGCTGCTCCTGGCATTAGGAACTCTTCAGCATTTCTAGCTTGTCCCCTGTGCACCGGCTAGAGCAGGCCCTTTGGTGGAGAGGCACAGATACTGCAGAGATGCAATCTCTGCCTCCACATTTCAATCTCCGTAGAGTCCTCTGCAGATGCAACCTCTGCAGAAGACTCTTGGCACACATTAGAACAGACACCAGAGGATATGGGCAGGGCATCAATAGCATTTGCTTCCCTGTAGAACTTTGAACCTACCTTCACCTAATCATGGTCCAGATGAACCAGCATTCTCTATCCCTTCTGTAAATCATCCAGACACTTAAATCTAATATGGTACTTCCTGAAATGCCTTCACACTTCTACCTCCATCTCAGCTTGCCAAGAGCAAGTTGCATTGGTTCTTCACTATAATTGCAATGAGGCAACTATTGGTTCCATACTGATACAGTTTGGATATTGTCCCCTCCAAATATTATGTTAAAGTGTAATCCCCAGTGTTGGAGGTGGAGCTTATTAGGAAGCATGTTGGTCACAGGCTGAATTCCTCATGAAAGAGTGAGTTCTTCTACTAGCTCATGTGAGAGCTGGTTGTTTAAAGGAGACAGACATCTCTCATGTGCCATGTGACAGGCCTGTTCCTCTTCACCTTCCGCCATGACTGTAAGTTTCCTAAGGCCCTCACCAGGAGCAAATGCTGGCATTATGCTTCCTGTACCCTCCATAGACGCATGAGCCAAAATAAACCTCTTTTCTTTATAGATTGCCCAGCCTCAGGTATTCTTTTAGAGCAATGCAAAACAGACTAATACAGGTATTGTCAGATGCTGGGGCTTCTACTACTACTCTCACATACAATTGTGTTTATCTATGCCAATGACAATGCCATTAATTAGAGCAATGCCACTATACTACACTATATGCCCTATGACCTTTCACATCACCACTGCATGCCCACACATAGAATAGAGCCTGTCACCATAGAAATACTGAATACATGTTTAAGGAATGGGCTAACTAATGCTCAGTAAATGCCTTGGTATATAAAACTTTGTCCACAATTTTTTCTTTAAGATAGATTTCTAGAAGCAAAATTACTGAGTCATTCGTCCAAGAATTACAATATCCTGTTTATATCATTACCAAAATATTCTTTAGACCCTTCCAAAGTAACTGGTGCTGCCATAAAAACTTTCCTTAATCCCTAAAATCATTAACCCCTGTGTATATGATCTTGACTTTCAATGGGTTGTTTTAAGAAATGGTCTTGTGGCCAGGTGCAGTGGCTCATGTCTGTAATCCCAGCACTTTGGGAGACTGAGGCGCATAGATCACCTGAGGTCAGGAGTTCAAGACCAGCCTGGCCAACATGGTGAAACCCTGTCTCTATGAAAATACAAAAATTAGCCAAGCATGATGGCAGGTGCCTATAATCCAAGCTACTTGGTAAGGTGAAGCAGGAGAATAGCTTGAACCCAGGAAGTGGAGGTTGCAGTGAGCTGAGATCGCGCCATTGCACTCCAGCCTGGGTGGCAGAGCGAGACTCCATCTCAAAAAGAAAAAAAAAAAAGTAAAGAAAAGAAAAGGTCGTGTGCAACTGATTATAGCACTGTAGCAAAATCTGAGGATGATTCTTCATACTACAGATAATTCCTCCAGGTTTGATTTTGTTTTGAAACAGGGTCTTGTTCTGTCACCTAGGCTGGAGTGCAGCAGCATGATCATGGCTCACTGCAGCCTCGATCTCCTGGGCTTAAATGACCCTTCCACCTCAGCCTTCTGAGTAGCTGGGACCACAGGCATGTATCACCATGCCTGGCTAATTTGTTTTGTTTTGTGGGGACAGCGTCTCACTATATTGCCCAGAACGAACTTGAACTTCTGGGCTCAAGAGACTCTCCAGCCCCAGCCTCCTAAAGTGCTCAGATTACAGGCTGAGCCACCACATCCAGCCTGGATTTGATTTTTTATAATTCTTTTGTACATTCTTCCATGTTACTCCATGTGGGGTTTTTTTTGTAAGCTGATTCAAAATCCTTTGGTATATATCCATCGCAGAATATAAACAAAATAAGACAAAGAGAGAGCAGTTTCCTATTCTGCTGGCAGACAGAATCCTGAAGTGGGTTTTACAGTCAATCCTGAGGAACCTGCCTGCTACCCCCACCCACAGGGTCCCAGCTCTCAGCACTGGAGAGAAGGTACACAGAGTAATAAAAAATGTCACAGACCAAGCACAGTGGCTCAAGCCTATAATCCCAGCACTTTGGGAGGCCGAAGTGGGCAGATCACTAGAGGCCAGGAGCTCAAGACTAGACTGGCCAACATGGTGAAACCCCATCTCTACCAAAAATACAAAAATAAATTAGCCAGGCATGGTGGTGCACGCCTGTAATCCCAGCTACTCAGGAGGCTGAGGCAGGAGAATCGCTTAAACCCAGGAGGTGGAGGTTGCAGTGAGTCAAGAGCATGCCACTGCACTCCAGCCTGGGCAACAGAGCAAGACTACGTCTGCGAAAATAAATAAATAAATAAATATTAGCCAGGCACGCTGGTGCATGCCTGTAGTTCCAGCTACTAGGGAGGCTGTGGCAGGAGAATCACTTGAACCCAGGAGGTGGAGGTTGCAGTTAGCCAAGATTGCACCACTGCACTCCAGCCTGGGTGACAGAGTGAGACTCTGTCACAAAGAAAAAAATGTCACGGACCCAGGAATTCTCAAAGTCCTAACCCCGGCCCTGGCCCTTTTGCTCTGTGACAAGTTGTTGCTAGATCTGACTTCAGGGCCTCCACTTCCCCAAATGGACAGTAAGGAGGTCCCCATATGTCCTCAAACAGCCGTTGCAGGTGCATGCACATCTGCTCAGGTTGACTTCACAGAGCAGATGGCCAGTTAGCCTCCAACGGCTTGAGTAATTCATGGGCAAGAAAGACCACGAGTACCTGACCAACAGTGGAAACACGCTTTCTATCTGTCTCACAATGGAACCAGCACCCAGGTGGCCAGGCTTGGGCTCCACAGAGCCCTCCACCTCCTCAGCTTTGCATGTCTCCACCGATGACTCAGCACAGTGTTTCCCAAACTCATGTGACAAAAACACAGATTCCCAGTCTCCTCTCCTGGATTCGGACCTAGCAGGACTGAAAGGGTCCTGGAATCCTGACTGTTAACAAGCACTCCAGGCAATTCTTAAGACCAAGCACAGAGTCGAGACCGCGCCACTGCCCTCCAACCTGGGTGACAGAGCGAGACCATGTCTCAAAAATAAAAGACCAAACATTGAGAAACAAGGACTTGGCAGAACCGTGGATTAGGAACCTGGGGGTCTAATCACCTGGTAGCCTCACAGAGCTGTTGAGTTTCCATCTTGATCTAGATAAACCCACCAGTTACATACTCCCTTTTCCCTCCACCTTCCATTGCCCTTATCAACTAGGGCATGGTTTCTCATCCCTGGCACTACTGACACTTTAGACTGGATAACTCTTGGCAGGGGTGGGGGTGGCAGGTGCCCTGTGCTCTGGAGGATGTTCCGCAGCATTCCCAGCCTCGACCCACTAGACGTCAGGAGCAGCCCCTTGACCCCAGTTGTGTCAATCAAACGTGTCTCCAGACATTGCCAAATATCCCTGGCAGGGGGTTGGAGAGATGAGCAAAATCAACCCCATGCTGAGAACAACTGAGCTATGGTGACTCCCCACCCTAGTTTTTCCAAGACTCTCTGGTGTTAGCGCATAAAAGTCTGTGGCCTGGGGGACCCCTCAGTCTCAGGCATCTGAGACAGGTGCTTACCCTAAAACACATTCCTTTTGGAGGGCTGAGGGTGGCTCATGTGCCACTGACATGCCCCAGGTTCCTGTGGGTACCAAATCAAGACTGCAGGGGACCCTGATGTGGGGCTGTGGATAAGAAGTTCTTTTTTTGTGTGTGTGGCAGCGTCTCACTCTGTCACCCAGGCTGAAGTGCAATGGTGTGATCTCGGCTCACGGCAACCTCTGCCTCATGGGTTCAAGCAATTCTCATGCTTCAATCTCCCCCGTAGCTGGGATTACAGGCACCTGCCACCACGCCCGGCTAATTTTCTGTATTTTAGTAGAGATGGGGTTTCACCATCTTGTCCTGGCTGGTCTGGAAATCCTGAGTTCACACAATCCACTCACACTGACCTCCCAAAATTCTGGAATTACAGACGTGAGCCACCATGCCCAGGCAGGTAAGACGTTCTTTGGGACAACCCACCCAAGGGGCCCAGGAAGGGCTGAACACTCACCCTACTAGACTGAGAACTCCATGAGGGCCAAAGACCAAGTGTTTCCTGCCACAGTGATACCCCAGGCCCAGCACAGAGCACAAAAAACATAAACAATAAGTAATTGCTGCATGGGTGGGAGATGGATGGACGGATAGATGGAAGGAAGGATGGGTCGTGAGATAAATAGGGGGATGGATGAACAGATGTATGTATGAACTCTCAGGGACTACAGTCAGTTGTCCAGCCTTGCTAAGCTTCAGCATATCAACACTCACAAGGCACATAAGAATACCTTTGAGTAGGGCCACTGGGAGGATTAAGTGAGATGTTGAATTGCTGTGTGTGGCTTCTGGATTAAAACTTATGCAGACCCTAGCACATAACAAATGCTGGCTCCCTTCTTCCTTTTCTGGGATCTAGAAGAACTGATTAAATTTAATTAAATGACTCTGAAAGATGAAGAAAAGTAGACGAGGCCCTCATAACGCCCACAACACAGACAAGCAGGGAGGAGGAAGACTGCAAATGCTCTTATCTTTTATTTCAATCTTGTGGTCATCATTTCAAACTGTTCCTAATTCAGATAATGGAGCCAATAAATGAGATTCCACAGTGTCCTGCCACGTGCAGTCTGTCTTGTGCTCCCTGGCCTCTGGGAGCCTTTCATAACCAAGCCTCTGTGTACTGGGCTGGTCCTGCCTGTGAGCCATTTGGGTCGTCTTGCTGTATGGTTCACAAGGTGTTAATCCTCCCAGCCCTCTACAGTCCAGAGGAAGACAGGAGGGCAGAAGGTCACCCAGCCTTTACTCAGCATTTTAAGCCAGGGGGCCCCTGAACCAGGTCCTTACTAAGACCAGCAGGTGATTGTGGGATGGAGCCCTCCGTGAAGCTTATTTTCTTTCTCTCTCTCTTTTTTTTTTTGCTTTTTTTCCCTGATTTTTTTTTTTTTTTTTTTTTTTTTTTTTTTTTTTTTTGAGACAGAGTTTCACTCTTACTGCCCAGGCTGGAGTACATTTTTGTGGTACTCCAATGACACGATCTGGGCTCACTGAAACCTCTGCCTCCTGGGTTTAAGCGATTCTCGTGCCGCAGCCTCCCGAGTAGCTGGGATTACAGGCATGTGCCACCACACCCAGCTACTTTTTGTATTTTTAGTAGAGACAGGGTTTCACCGTGTTGCTCAGGCTGGTCTCAAACTCCTGATCTCAGATGATCTGCCCACCTTGGCCTCCCAAAGTGCTGGGATTACAGACATGAGCCATCACTCCCAGCCCTGATTTTCTTTTCTTCCAGTTTTTTTTGAGGTATAAATGATTAAAAACTGTATGTACTAAAGGTATACAACATGATGTTTTGATATACATAAGCATTATGAAATGGTTACCATGGTCAAGCTAATTTGTATACCCATTACTTCACATAATTACATTTGTGTGTGTGTGATAAGAACATGTGAGATCTACTTTCTTAGCAAATTTCAGTTATATAGCACAGTATTAACTATATTTACCATGCTGTATATCAGATCTCCAGAACTGATTTGTCCTGCATAACTGAACTTTGTATCCTTTGACCAGCATCTCCCACCACGAAGCCTATTCTTTCAAGAACAGAGATAGAAGACAGATTTGTACGGACTGGGCAAATAGGGATTGAAAAATAACTTCAGTGGCCTTCAAATTTCAGGGCTCAATGAGAGAAGACAAGGGAATGGCCAGATGGAGATGATGTAACTCAGAAGGGGCTGGACTAGGGGACCTGGAGGGCTGAGCTTCTGTTCCCATGCAGATACCTCGCCCATCTCCTGGGATAAGGTCCTTCAAGGCCACCACCTCCTCCTGAGCCTCCTCTCTACCACTCCCCCAACAGCCACCCACAGCCTTCCTAGGTTCCTGGAATGCCCCAAGCTCCTTCCCACCTCAGGTCTTTCTGTGCCTGGTGCCTTCCTTTGGTGACCACCAGAGAGCACATGAAACATGGCACCTCTCTGGGAGCCTTTTCTGACCGCATCTGATCCCAGACAAGGAGCACCAAATACTTTTCCATTGTAGACTTTTTTGTATCATAATTTAAAATGTTTATGAAATAATGTGTTTGATGTCAGCTATGGGCTAAGTTGTATACCACCAAAATTCATATGCTGAATCTCTAACCCCCAGTGTGATAGTATTTGGAGATGAGGCCTTCGGGAGATAATTAGGTATGGATGAGGTCAAGGGTGGAGGGTATCCTCATGATAAAATTAGTGCCCTTATAAGAAGAGATGGCACAGAATTTGCTCATTCTCAATCTCTCTCCACTATGTAAAGACACAGCAAGAAGGTGGCCATCTACAAACCAGGAAGAGAGCCCTCACCAGGAACCAAATTGGCCAGCACCTTGAGCTTGAATATCCCAGCCTTCAGAACTGTGAGAAATAAGCTACCCAATATATGGCACGTTGTTTAAGCCTAAGATTAAGGCAATGTCTATCACCTCCAGACAGGCCATGTCTGTTGCATTATTGCTCCTTTATCACTCCCAGGTCTCACCGTAGACTGATGGCACACCTGAATTGGTTGAGTAGAGAAGGACTTATTTACACAAAGGAGTGGGTGTAGGGGCAATAACCAGTACTTACCACCCTAGGAGGGGTCAGTTAAGGAAGTCACAGAGGATAGAGTTGCATAGAATCAGCCCTCTGAGAAAAATGCTGATTGTCCATCATGCAGTCAAAGGGAAAGGGCCAAAGAAGAAACTGCCTGAGCCCAGTCTCCCTCCTCCTTCCCATCTCCTGCTGGGAGACCTCCCCACCCACTACTGGTCACCATTGGCCAAAACCGACCCTAAGCCAGAGGGCACTGGAGCCTGATGTTTTCCAAACAAGTCAGTCTCTGGAGCCAGAGTAAGATGGAGACTGGTAGAGAGCAAAGAGGAGTCTGAACAGGCAAATGGGGGCTATCTGCAACATTCCCCTGGTGCAGTCTGAGCACAAGTGTGGAATCATTATTTGTTGAATGAATGACCCTAAACTTTCTCTCCACACCTGGAGTCTGGCTACAGAGGCAGATCTTGAGGTCTTTGTGTACCCTCCTCCTTTGTTCTAAAGGGGAGCATGCAGAAATGGTTCCCATACTCTTGTTCTGCTACCATGTAACTTTTAACAATCAGTATCATTTTGTTCAACAACCCTGTGACCCACTCCAAAGCCACCTAGTTAGTATTTTCAATTTAGACAAAGAAAGATACCTCGTCTTGGGTCCTCGTCTCGAAGACAGGTATTTCATGTCTGCTCTGTAGGAATATGTTCTAAAAAAAGCTGAAGTCTCCATAGAGAGGTCAGTTTCTCCCCCTCCCCAATCACCCATTCTCTCAACCTTTTATTTAAACACATTTCTCTATTCAAGGCATATTGGTTAAGGGCCAATTTGGGATTTAGAGTATAGAGGCCATAGAAATGCATCACCCAGATCTCCTGGTAAAGGAACAAAGTTGACTCCTGTTCACACTGAGGCTATGCTTCTGCCAAGCTTACTCCACCCAGTGAATGACCGCAGCACAGTTCAGTAACAACCCCTCCCTGAGGATGTGGAACTCCTGTAAGGGTAACTTTGGCTCCTCATCAGCCTGGAAAAAAGCGTTCTCAAACCTGTGCTGTGGTCTGAGGTTCTTCCTTCCTACTCCCCTTTCATAGGTATTGAAGGCTCATCCTGGCTCTTCCTGCTTCTCCAAGACCTGAAATGTCACCCAGAACCTGGCTGTTTGACAAACTGGATAGACTACTGTTGCCTACAGTCAGGTGTTTGCATGCCTATCAATGCAAGCAGGCTTTAATCTTTTTGTTTATATTCGATTTGATTTGTTGGTAAAAGAAAATGGTAGGATTTACAGTTTGGAGTTGGGGAAGAGCAGGTGGATGGAGGGGTTGCCATGGTGACTGTCCGCTTGCCTAGCATTAGAAGCCAGTTTTTAAATTCCATGGAAGAATGGGTAATGGCCAGAAGTTGAAGGAGCTATGTTCAAAAAAGACTATTTGAGCATAAGCAGTCCCACCTGACCAAAAGTTATGGTCAAGAAAAAGGACAGTCACATTCCCAGTTGGCCACAAACCACAACACATCAGCAGAAGTGGCTATGCCCAGTGGGAATCATCTTCATTGAGGATTGTATTAGTCAGCTACTGCTGTGTAACAAATCACCTGAACACTCCAAAACAGTGGCTTAAAATAACAATCATTCATTATCCATCATATGCCTACAAGTCAGCTAGAGTTTGGCTGATCTAGGCTGGGCTCCACTGAGGCACATCTGCTTCAGATATCTCTCATCTTCCTCTTTGGACTATCTGTCCAGCTAGGGCATGTTCCTCTCATGATGTTATGAAAGATGAGGAGGAAGATCAACTGCCTCTTAACTTCTGATACTACTTTCTATTAGAGACACGCTGATGTTTCCATGGCCCTTTTCCAATGGTCCAGTGAAGTCATGGACATGGGCTTGGCTTGAATATAAAGTAGACTCTGAGCCAATTCCACTTAACACTGCCACAAAGTTTTTTATTCTGCCAGTGTGCTGTGATGTGAACTACATGGAATTCTGGAATCACAGAGACCCGAATTCCAATTCTATCTCTTACCCTCATTAACTAGAGAACATGGGTGACTATTTTAACCTCATGCAGTGGAGTTTCCATTTCCAGATGCATAAAATGGGGATTATGATACATATCTCTTGGGGTGGTTTTAACTTCGGTTGGTTTGATCATGTAAAAATCTTTGCAAAGAGTAAAGACTGTAAAATGCTAGTTAGTTTGGTATAATCATAAGGAAAATCCTCTTCTTATGGGAGTACATTTATCTAGCACATTGCTTTCTGGAAATGGCTAGTTCTATATTTACTCACTCCAAAAAAGGGAAATTGATTCTTGGGTCTTTGTTGCGATGTTATGCCCCTACAAATCTAAGGGCCAAAACCTCCCTGCGTGACTTGATGGTGAAGCCATTTCAAATGGAAGAACACAAAGCATCCTATTTTAGAGACAGCTTTTGCCACTCAGAAAACCTGTCATTAATGACCTGTCTGTCACCTGTGTCTACACTCCTCTTTGATAAATGGTACCGGTGTTGAAGTCACAGGCGAGCAAATGTTCAATGCACTAAGAGAAGAAAAGAGACCAAGCAAGGGGCCAGGATGGTCCCGAGCAAAGGCCTTAACTCAAAATGGTTAAGCAAAAAAGGGACTCATTGACATAAAACAGAAAAAAAAACAGAGCAATGGCAGGCAGAGGTATAGCCAGATTATGGAACTTGAACAGTCTCACTGACTTTTCTCTGCCTTTGTCTTCTGCTGTGCTGGCTACAGCTCAGGCAGATTTTCCCGTCATGTTTCCCCAGTAAGTTTTGCAGAAAAAGAAAGAAATTCCCTTCTGTTTAGCTCCTGGGCAAGTCGTGGGTTTCACTCTGATTTGATCAACTTGGGTCACATGCTGTCCTTCAACCAATCATTTGGCCAGTACAGGGCAAAGCTGATTGGTGTGGATCTAGGTCTCATGTCCATCATTGGAGGAAGAGAGACGAGGCCTCAGCCAAACATCCGGCCTGGAAATAGGGGTAAGAGTTGAAGCCCAGGCCAGCCTCTGTGGCTCACGCCTGTAATCCCAGCACTTTGGGAGGCCAAGGCAGGCAGATCACGAGGTCAGAAGTTCGAAACCAGCCCGACCAACATGGTAAAACCTGGTCTCTACTAAAAATACAAAAATTAGCGGGGCATGGTGGGCGCGTGCCTGTAATCCCAGCTACTCAGGAGGCCGAGGCAGGAGAATCGCTTGAACCCAGGAGGTGGAGGTTGCAGTGAGCCAAGATCATGCTGCTGCACTCCAGACTGGGCAACGGTCTCAAACAAAAACAACAACAACAACAATTCCACACTTCAGAAATGGGAGCTGATATTGTCCCAAGCTGGTCAGCCCTTCTCTTGCCACCAAGGTCTGGAAAACTATCAGGGGCATTGGCTACCAGTGCTGCGAAGGCCTGGAATCCACTGTCCAGCTCCGTCTCCACATCTAAGCAGTAACATGAGCCCAAGGCTGTCAGGCACCAGACGGGGCAAAGGAAGCTTGGGGCACAGATCTGCGTGGAGCTCGCCCCTCCCTGCCCCAGTGCAGATCAGACCAGAAAAGGATTCTGGGGAAGCAGGAGCAGCCATTTCTTCTGCAAAGCCTCGGGCAGCAGCGCTGGGCTTCCAGCCGGTTCCGTGTCACTCTGTTAGCCTTCTGCATAACAGATAAAAGGTGCTGCTCTAATGGATTCTGAACTATCTCTCCTTTGTAACAGGTGAGGATTTACTCCAACTCTGGAGAACCAGCTGCCCCCGTAAAAAGAAAAAACCAGGCACCTCTCTCACACGGGTCCCTCCCTCTTAAAAGATTTCTCTCCAACACCAGCCAAGCCAGGCCAAAGACTTCTAGAATGCCAGTACTAGACAAAGCCTTGAAAATCATTTCCAGAAAGGAGCAGAAGCAGGGGCGGCAGGACCAGGGTTCCAGCTCTCAGGCCAGTGATCTTTCCATCCATGCCTTGGGGTTCCTCATATAAAAATAAAAAGACATTATTGGGGGGTGGGGAGTTGGGGAGAGGTAGCATGGGGAGAAATGCCAGATATAGGTGATGGGGAGGAAGGCAGCAAATCACACTGCCATGCGTGTACCTATGCAAGAATCTTGCATGTTCTTCACATGTACCCCAAAACCTAAAATGCAATTTAAAAAATAAATTAATTAATTAAAAAAATACGTTATTACACCAAAAAGATATCTGCACTTGTGTGTTTATTGCAGCACTATTCACAATAGCAAAGATATGGAATCAACCTAAGTGTCCATCAACAGATGACTGGATTTTAAAAATCACATTTTATTTCCAATATATATACATATATATATACTCACACACACATACCACATATATATGTGTGGAATCTATATACACACACATATACAGTCCATGGAATACTATGCAGCCATAAAAAATAACAAAATCAACATAGATGGAACTGGATGCCATTATCTTAAGTGAAGTAACTCAGAAACAAAAAGCCAAATATGGCATATTCCACTTTCTACGTACACAGCTCCATCGTAAGTGGAATAATAGACACTGGAGATTTAGAGAGCTGAGAGGGTAGGAAGGTGGTGACAAATAAGAAGTTACCTAATGGGCACAATGTACACTATCCAGCTGACAAGTTCACTAGAAGCCCAGGCATGTAACAAAGCTGCACTTGTGCCCCCAAGTTTATTTCTTAATGTGGCATCACAATGGGGCATTCTGCCCCTTCCACTGTGGGAGCAGAAGTTTATTAACTTGGAGAAAGGATATTGCTGTCATTTGAATATTTGCCCCTTCCAGAATTCACACTGAAACTTAATTTCCAATGTGGCAGTATTAAGAGGTGGAGCCCTCAAGAGAGGAAATTGGGAATGTATTAATCTATTCATCGTTTAATGGATTAGTGGATTATTATGGCAGTGGGACAGGTGTCTTTATAAGTAGAAAAGGAGGCTGGGTGTGGTGGCTCAGGCCTGTAATCCCAGCATTTTGGGAGGCTGAGGCAGGCAGATCATTTGAGGTCAGGAGTTCGAGACCAGCCTGGCCAATATGGTGAAATTCTGTCTCTACTAAAAATACAAAAATTAGCCAGGCATAGTGGTGCGTGCCTGTAATCCCAGCTACTCGGAGGCTGAGGCAGGAGAATCACTTGAACCTGGGAGGTGGAGGTTGCAGTGAACTGGGATCATGCCATTGCACTCTAGCCTGTGCCCCAGAGCAAGATTCTGTATCAAAAAAAAAAAAAAAAAAAAAAAAAAAGGAAGATGACAGAACTGAGCTAGCTCAGCCCCCTCACCATGTGATGCCCTGCAGCCGCCTCAGGACTCTGCAGAATCCCCACAGCAAGAAAGCCCTCACCAGATGCAGTCCCCAGCCCCAGACTTCTCAGTCTCCAGATAACTAAGAAATCAATTTCTTTTCTTTATCAATTACCCAGTTTCAGGTACTTTCTTGTAAGTAACAGAAAACAAACTAAGACAGACATGTTTCCCACTTCCAGTTTGAAATCAGAAGCTCGTGAATTTAAAGCAGCTTCAATGGGACATGAGAGTCTTATTCAACATCAGCAAATACTTAACTAGAGCTGCAAGCTCTCAGAAGGACCATGAAGTAAACATGCGCTCTCTTCTATCCACACTCCATTATGTGAATTTGTCAGTCATGGAACCATGTCCAAAGTACCCACTGAAGGTACCAGGTGGACCACATAGGGCCAATTACACTTCGTACCTGCAGTAGACATTAAGAGGCACATGTCCTGATCCCCAAAACCTGTAAGTATATTACCCTGCGTGGCAAGGGGGAAGTAAGGTTGCTAGTCAGTAAGTGAGGGAGCATATCCTGAGTTATGTAGGTGTACCCTGTGTAATCACAGGTGTTCTTAAAAACAGAAGGAGGCAATGAAAGAGAAATGTGAAGACAGAAGCAGGGTTAAAGAGATGCTTTGTTGCTGACTTTGAAGGTAAAAAGAGGCCAGGAGCCAAGGACTATGGGCAGCCTCCAACAGCCAGGAAAAGCAAGCCAAGCCTCCAGCCCCTGGAGCCTCCAGCCTGCCATGACAACCCACTTCCCATGCAAAGAGTGGGAAATTTCAGTTTGAGATTTCAGTTCAGATTTCAGTTGGATTTCTCTTTTGTCGTACTCCTAGGCAAGGTTCTGCTTTCAGACTTCCAAGCCAAGTGCCACAGTGGCTGTTCCATGCCATGCAATGTTTTCTGCTTCCCAAGCCTGCCCCTCGCCAGATGCCTCCAGGCTTCTGTCTTCATGACTCTCACTGCCCCCTCTTCCATTTTTTAGAACACCTGTAATTACACTGGGTACACCTGGATAATCCATGTTACTCTCCCTATCTTAAAGTTACTAAGTAGCAACCTTAATTCCATCTGCAAGTTTAATTTCTCTTTGCCATGTAGGATAACATATTTGCAGGTTTAGGGGATTAGGATAGCCATAACTCCAGAGTTAAAAACTTGTGATTTTAGACTGGGCGCAGTGGCTCACGCCTGTAATCCCAGCACTTTGGGAGGCCGAGGCAGGCAGATCACAAGGTCAGGCGATGGAGACCATCCTGGCTAACATGGTGAAAAATACTAAAAATACAAAAAATTAGCCAGGCACAGTCACACACACACCTGTAGTCCCAGCTACTCAGGAGGCTAGGCAGGAAAATCGCTTTAACCCAGGAGGTGGAGGTTGCAGTGAGCCAAGATTGTGCCACTTGCACTCCAGCCTGGCGACAGAGCAAGACTCGGTCTCAAAAACAAAACAAAACAAAAGAAGATCTTGTGATTTTGTTAGCACAGCATCCAAACAACCCCAGATTGGTAAGAGCAACCCCAGATTTCCTTTGGAAGGACATCTTTTTCTGATTCTCAGTTCTGGGGCTTGAGAAAGGCTAAGCTCCCTACCCACCCACCCCACTGCTCAGCTCTGTAAGTGAGCGTGTGGTGCAAGTCTAACCATTTATATTTCTGCCCTGGGCCCCAGTGATTGAGTGAAGCAGTTCAGTCAAATGAGAATCAGCCCAAGACCTTCTCAGGAACTAGTGGACAAGAATTTCTTTCTTTCTGCCAAGCTTATTGTTGGATATTAGACGAGTGCTCTAAATCCTTCACTCTCTGCTACCTGTGACCTTGCAGTGCATGAGGATAGCTGGGGTTTGTTTCCCCATCCCAAGTGACTTATTTTGGCCATTGGGATGTACTCAGAAATGACAGTATGTGATTCCAAGTCAAACCACTGAGAGACATCCCATGTTTCCACTGGCACTCAGGTTCCCACCTTGTGCCAGGAGCAGAAGACTCCATGGACAGATGCAGATGCCAGGGGAATACAGAGACACACGGAGCAGACCTGATTCCAAACTGTAGCCCTAGGGCCAAGCCCAGCCAGTCCCCTACCAGGAGCAGAGCTGTCTCAGCCAAGCAGCAGAACTGTGAACTAGAAAAATAAATGCTCAGCCAGGTGCAGTGGCTCACACCTGTTATCCCAGCAGTTTGGAAGGTTGAGGTGGGAGGATCCCTTGAGCCCGGGAGCCTCACACCAGCCTGGACAACATTTTAGGGAGACAAGAAACGTCAATCAGCATATATATAAGATGAACACTGGTTCCGTCCAGAAAGGTGGACAACTCGAAGCGGGGAGGAGGCTTCCAGGTTATAGGTAAATAAGAGGAAAATGGCTCCATTTCTTTGAGTTTCTGATGAGCCTCTCCAAAGGAGGCCATCAGATACGCATTTATCTCAGTGAGCAGAGGGGTGACTTTGAATAGAATGGGAAGCAGGTTTGCCCTGAGCAGTTCCCAGCTTGAATTTTCCCTTAGCTTAGTGATTTGTGGGCCCCAAGATTTTTTTCCTTTCATATTGGAGTAGGGTGGGCACTAAGTCCAATGACTGGAACCCCCATAAGAATTCTGTGTGGAGACACACACAGAGGAGAAGGTCATATGAGAATGCAGGCAGAGACTGCAGTCTGCCACAACCCAAGGAACGCCAAGGATGGCCAGCCACCATCAGAGGCGTGGGATCACCTCTCAGACTTCAGAGGGAGCATGACACCTTGTTTCCAAACATCTAGCCTCTAGAACTGGAAGAGAATAGAATTCTGTGGTTTTAAGCCATGAGTTGGTGGTCATTTGTGACATCGGTCCCAGGAAACTAACACAGAGAGGCAGTGGGTGGTGGGAACATGTACTGGAGGATTTGGGGTATAGGAGTCAGATCACCTGATTTATGAACATACATATATATAGATATTGAGAGAGGTTTGCTCTTGTTGCCCAGGTTGGAGTGCAATGGCACAATCTGGGCTCACTGCAACCTCTGCCCCCCAGTTCAAGCGATTCTCCTGTCTCAGCCTCCTCAGTAGCTGGGATTACAGGCATCAGCCACAGCACCCGGCCCGGCCCAGATTTATATTTTAACATGATTTCCCTGAATGCTATATAGAAATTACCGAAGGGGCACAGGCATTGAGGAGACCCCTACAAAAATCTAGGCGAGAGATGATGGTAACCTCCACCACTGAATCAGACTCCAGATAGATCCTGAAAGCAGAACCAATAAGAGTTGCTGCCAATTGAATGTATAATATGAGAGAAAAAGAGGCAACGAGCAGGAAGCCAGGGATTTTGGCCTGAGTTACATGAAGATGGAGCTGCCACTAACTGCGATGGGAAAATTATGATGGAGCGGGTTCTGGTATGCACAAGGGCAACAGCGAGCTCTGTCTGGGACATGCTACATTTGACAGAGCTATTAGGCATCCAAGTGGAGACGCTGCAAAGGCAGCTGGATATTCTAGAGTAGAATTCAACACAGAGGTCCCAGCTGGGGATATAAATTTGGAAGCTGTCAGCACATGGATGGGATTAAAACATGAAGTTGGATGAGATCATCTAGGAAGAGAGCATGGATAGAAAAGAGAAGAGAGGCCAGGCATGGTGGCTTATGCCTGTAATCCCAGAACTTTGGGAAGCAAAGGACAGATCACTTGAGGTCAGGAGTTCGAGACCAGCCTGGCCAACAGGGTGAAACCCTATCTGTACTAAAAATACAAAAAATAATCTGGGCATTGGTGGCATGAACCTGTAATCCCAGCTACTCCGGAGGCTGAGGCAAGAGAATCACTGGAACCCGGGAGGCAGAGGTTGCAGTGAGCCAGGATCATGCATTGCGCTTGAGACAGAGTGAGACTCCTCAAAAAAATAAAAGAGAAGAGGGCCACAACCTGGGGCTCTGGAAGACTCAAACCTTTAGACAGTTGCAGAATGACAGAGATCAAGAAGACTCAAAAATGGGAGGAGCAGGAGAGAAGCGTGTCCTGGAAGCCAAGAGAAGAGAGCTTGTCAAGAAGAAAGCTATCAGCTGTGCCAAATGCTACTGACAGGTCATGCCAGATAGAGACTAAAAAAGGACCATTGGATTTAGCCATAAGGAGGTCACTGGGAATCTGGAGAAGTGCAGTTTCAGTGGAGTAGAGGTATAAAAATCTGATGAGTGTGGATTCAAGAATTAGTGAGATGAGAAAAATCTGAGGCAGCAAGGATGGACTGATCTTCCAGGAGTTCCTTGAACACATAAAGTTTTAATTTTTCCTTAAGTTGTTGTGAATTGACTTTCTGTTGCTCATAACAAGAACAAAAGTCTAGACTAATAGAGGAGGAAGGCAGCAGGCAAAGGAAGTACCTACTATGTACCAGGGTCTTCATATACATTATCTCATTTACTTTTAACTATCATAACTCCATATGGCAGATATAATTTATCCCCATATTACAAATAAAAGAAAACTGTGGCTCAGGGAAATTAACTCCTTTTGTGTTCAAACTTGCATTCACACCCAGATTGGACTCCAGATCCTACAGCCCAGCTATTGGGGGACAACCAATATTGAAGAGATCAAGGCATCACACTACCTGACTTCAAACTCTACTACAAGGCTACAGTAATCATGACAGCATGGTACTCGAACTAAAACAAAGATATAGACCAATGGAACAGAACAGAGGCCCTGAGGGCAATGCCACACATCTACAACCATCTGATCTTTGACATACCTGACAAAAGCAAGCAATGGGGAAAGGATTCCCTGTTTAATAAATGGTGTTGAGAAAACTGGCTAGCCATGTGCAGAAAGCAGAAACTGGACCCTTCCTGACACCTTACACTAAAATTAACTCCAGATGGATTAAAGACTTAAGCATAAGACCTAACACCATAAAAACCCTAGAAGAAAACTTAGGCAAAACCATTCAGGCCATAGGCATAGGCAAGGACTTCATGACTAAAACACAAAAAACATTGGCAACAAAAGTCAAAATAGACAAATGGGATCTAATTAAACTCCAGAGCTTCTGCATAGCAAAAGAAACAATCATTAGAGTGAATCAGCAACCAACAGAATAGGAAAAAATTGTTGCAATCTATCCATCTGACATAGGGCTAATATCCAGAATCTACAAAGAACTAAAGCAGATTTACAAGAAAAAAACAAACAAGCCCATTCAAAAGTGGGTGAAGGATATGAACAGACACTTTACAAAAGAAGACATATATGAGGCCAAGAAACATATGAAAAAATGCTCATCATCACTGGTCATTAGAGAAATGCAAATCAAAAC
>CAUYQU010001496.1:0-32434 GCA_963574635.1 Cheracebus regulus
TGACTTCTGCCTCCCAGACTCGAGCAGTTCTCCTGCCTCCTGAGTAGCTGGAATTACAGTCGCCCAGTACCATGCCTGTCTAATTTTTTTGTATTTTTAGTAGAGACAGGGTTTCTCCATGTTGGTCAGGGTGGTCTTGAATTCCCAGCCTCAGGTGATCAGCCTGCCTCCGCCTCCCACAGTGCTGGGATTACAGGCCTGAGCTACCATGCCTGCCAGAATGCCATTTTTTCCATATACATATGGTTTTTTTCCATATATATTTCCATATATATGGTTTATTTCCATATGGAAATATACATACGGGTTTTTTCCATAAACCGTATATGGAAGTTTATAAAACATGTTGATTTAGTGGAGCAATTGCATTTATTGATGAAATCACTTCTACCACAATATATTTCTCTATTTTACATTTCCTTAAAACTTTCCTTTGTAAAAACTGCAAAGCCTACTATTTTTCTTGCCATTAAAATAGGAAAACCTTCTTCTATTTTTAAAAATGTCAATTGCCCTAAATCAGATAAATACCTAATACATCCATAGAAAAAGATATTATTTAAACAAGATGACAAACTGTTATAATAGTATATTTATGTCTAATGAAGATTTGAATATATCTTGCTATCTTTAATCTCCTCACAAAATTATGATGTTTGTGTAATTTATACTATAATAAATGCCAAGTAAAAACTAGTTAAATAAAAACTAAATAATCAACTTTAGTTAAACAATCATTTAACTGATTGTATCAGAAGATTTAGTTGACTGCCTAAGTGTATTGACATAAATAACACCTGAGCATATAAATATTTATAACTGTTAGTAAATAAATTACTGAACCTGAAGAAGATAACTTTTTAACTGGACCTAAGTCGATCACAGTAAATTGATCGTCCATCAGAGTGTAAATGGACATCTAAACTACTGAAAATGAAAAGAGTAGTATGTTATTTATAAATTGGTTAAAATTCTAAGGCTATTTTCTGAAAATTAGAAGTGTTGAATGATATAAAAAATTAATTTCAAACAATATAAGCAACATAAAATGATTTTCACACCTAATAATGAATCTTTTTTTCTAACTCACTGAGTTCATTTATATGTTAAAGGCAATGCCAAAGCTTTCCTCAAGTATCTCAGTCCAGAAAAAAATACATATGTATATATCAGTCTACCGTAAACTTACAATGATGGAAATACTCTCTTCAATTGCCATTTCATTTTCACTCTATTACGAGCCAGTTTTATATGCACACACACACACACACACACACACACACACACACACACACACGGCCATTTTAGATATTCTCTACTCAGAATTAAAAGATACATTAGAAAACCTGGATATATGTCTTAATTCATTCCTATCTCATAGTGAAGCTGGGTAACTTAACAGAGAAAAACTATGTCAGAGATGAGCACACTCCCTGAAGCTCTGGCACATGGTTAAATGTTTAATGAACATTTATGTCTTCCCTTGTTACTTTAGTCAATATCCCTACACTAGTTAATGGTTTACTCTACCTGGTAGTGTGTTAGACTTTAGGAATATAGGATGACTTGGCATAAGCTCAAAGAAATCAAAGACCTTTTTTCATTTTCCCCCTTTATTATCTCTATGGTCTCAGAATGAGCCCAATAATAATGTATTAAATTATTAGGCATATAAACAAATAAATGAATGCAGGAAATTTAGAAGAATATTTGCAATATGATAGAATATCAAATGAGATAATCTACTTAAAATAATTAGAAGAGAGCGTGGGCATAATATACGTTATCATTGTTAGTGATTGTTTGGCTCTCACTTCTCTTTTGCAAATGGACTCTCTTCATGCTTTCCTTCGAGTACCTTCTATTTACTGTTCAGCTTCTGTTTCAGCATTTTTCCTGCCTTGCCGTAACTCCTCTTGCTTCTTGGACCCTTTGTGTGCACACTTGCAGCCCTAGCTGTTATAGTGATTTGTGTTTATCTGTTTTTATTTTTTAATTAAAATTCCTAAAAAGAGACGATTACTGGCTAAGTTTTTTGGCTAGAAACCTCTCCACTGAATGCCATCTGAAATGTATCTACTTTAGAATACCTATAAGACATATTTCCACCTGCTCTAGTCAGTATAGATCATGGGGTGTATGTGTTGTTTGATATGAAATACTTAGTCTCTATCTTGTTTGTAATGTACTCTGTGTCAGTTACATTGTCAGTCATCCACGTCACAATAGAAATACTCCCTGAAAATTCTGGACTTAAATAATCCTTTAGCCTCAAATAATTTACAGCTTGTAGTACTGGTGTAAGAAAGCCTTTTTTTTTTCTCATACTTAAACTGAAATCTTAGGAAAAGTTTGATTGAGTAATCTTGACCCACTGCCCATTCCTGAATCAATGAGTAATTGAGACCAGAGTGGGGATGGGCTTGGAGTATCCCAATTAGGGATACCTAGATCTTGTACTCAACCAGTAAGCTAAGAGATTGGGTCAACTCTACTTGAACCATGTAGACTGGAGTAGAATGGGAGTTGTCCTTCAATAAGCAGTGGGCAAGATTAAAACTTGACTTAGTAAATTTTACATTAAAAAGTTTGAAATACTGTTTATCAAACTGAAAACATAATTCCATTAACACTTAGCTTACCAGTCTTTGATATACTTTACAAAACAATTTCTCCATTATTGATTATAGAAAACAGCCTTCCTGAGGTAATTTAAACAAACTTTTAGGGAAACTCTACCAAATGACTGAATCTCTGTGTCTCATGGTATAAGGGATACAAAACTGAATAGTCTATAATCCCTGACACTATAATCCCTTTATAGACTAAAGGGAGATAGAGAAGGACAAGATAAATTCAATACAGTGCTATAAATTCAATGACAGAGATACATTTTGTGGGGCAGAGGTGGTTGGGAAGGGTAATAGTGTGATGCAATGCAGGGAACAGATATAGAGGTAGGTCTTTCTGTTAGGTGGAAGGATTGGGTTGAGGTCAGGGGAGGGTCCATGACAAGAAGACCCTTAAGGTGGGTGAGACTTGAAAGATAAACAAAAGTTGATTTAAAAAAAAGAGAGAGAGAGAGAAATTTGGATGAGGAACAGTATGAGGTGATAATCAGAGAGTTGTTTTTCAGTTCTCAAGTGTGCTGCATAAGTGAAGAGATGAAGCTAGTGACGCAGATATGGCTTTGATATACCTTATACAAAAAAACGGTGTGCTTTATTTATAGAGGTAAATTGAAATATTTTAAAGTATTTTTTACTGGACAATATAATTTCTTTATACCACTTGAGCTGACAAACAACTATGATGTTTCAAGGAAGTTCAAGGTTTATGGGACTTGTAGCAGAATCTTGAAAAAAATACTTCTCTCAGAGTAAAAGATAATAAATCAATTATAAACAATTAGACTCTTTAGTGTCATATAAATTTAATGCAATAAAGAAAATAAAATACAATATACAGTATTTCTAAAATGATAGCAGAGTCCTCAGTACTTTTTATTTTATAATTTTTTTAATAATAAATGACCAGGTACTAAATCTTTATTGCTCAGAAGAATATGTTCATTAGGGTAAAGTAGATGAGTGCTTTGAACCTCAGTTGTTATTTTCATGATGGCTTCCCCCTAATTTTTATTTTTTTAAATATGTGAAACACTAATGACAGCTCAAGCTAACAAAACGAGATCAGATTGTTTTCTTTGATCAGGATTCAAGTAAAAGGCTATAAGCCATTAATTTGGCATATGTTTCTAGCAGAAAAGTTTTTAAATGCAAACTATAAAAATTACAGACACACTGCGACTGAAAATACTTCATTGAATCACGGTGTGATTAAATGTGTGAAAATGTACTTCATTGAATCATTATGTTATGTTTACTGTAATCACTAGATGAATGCATTTTGTTGATAAATCGGGGAAAATTTTGCTCCCATTAAATAGCACATTAAAATATAGTATTTTGTATAAAGGAATTTAATATTTAGTTATAATGCATTATTTTCTATATCTGCTAATAGGATTCTTCAAAATATTCTTCTGAAATATGAAGAAGGTGGTTCGAATTTTTTAATTTTTGGAAGGAGGTGGAGCAAGATGGCAAAATAGAAGGCTTCACCCATTGTTATCCCTGGCAAGGACAGCAAGTAAACAACCATCTAGAAAGAAAAACACACCCTCCTAAGAAGGAAAAATCAGAGGAGCACTCAAAGTACCTGGTTTTAACTTCATATAGCTGAAAGAGGCACTAGAAAGAAAAAATAGTCCTGAATCACCAACACCACCCATCTCCCACCCCAGCAGAAGCCACCTGGTGCAGAGAGCAAATCTGGGCCCTGGAGGAGGAAGAACACAGCAATTGTGAGACATCAAACTCTGTGCTGT
Organism: Cheracebus regulus; assembly: GCA_963574635.1. NCBI lineage: Eukaryota > Metazoa > Chordata > Mammalia > Primates > Pitheciidae > Cheracebus > Cheracebus regulus. The sequence goes on from CAUYQU010001496.1 coordinate 4,391, forward strand.
CCTGTTAGAGCAGAAAGGAAAACCTGATCAAACTCACTAGTCCACATAGGGATCATTTTAACCAGCCCTAGTCGGAAGAGAATTGCAGATCTCAGCATCAGAACTGAGATGCCTGCAAACCTTACCACTGAGGACTACAGTACTCTGTCTCCCAAGTAAAATTGAAGGGCAGTCTGGGCCATAAGGACTGAAACTCTTAGGTGACTCCCAGTGCTGAATTAGGCCCAGAGACAATGAGTGGGACCAGCAGGGGAACAGGAAAGCAGCATACTGAGACACCAGCTGGCATCTCCCTCCCCTAGTCCTAGGCTACACAGCTCATGGCTCCAAAAGACACCCCATTTTTCTACTTGACAAGCGAGGAAAAATGGAGAAGACTTTGTCTTATATTTAGGATACCAGCTCAGCCATAGCAGGATAGGACACCAGTCATAGTCATGAGGACCCGTTCTAGGCCCTACCTCAGGGACATATGGGGAGGAAGGCAGCAAATCACACTGTCATGTGTGTACCTATGCAACAATCTTGCATCTTGTTCACATGTACCCCAAACCTAAAATGCAATAAAAAATAAAAATAAAAAAAAGAAATACCCTGGGCCAGAAGGGAACCCGCTGCTTTGAAGGAAATCATCCAGTCCTGGCAGGATTCATCATCTGATAACTTAAAATCCCTTGGGCTCTGAATAACCAGGAGCAATACCCAGGTACTACACTGGGGTCCTTGGGTAGGCCTCTGAGACTTGCTGGCTTCAGGTGAGACTCAGCACATGATCAGCGATTGTGGCTACAAGGCAAAACTTCTTCTGCTTGAGAAAACAAAAGGAAAAGCAAAGGGAACTTCATCTCGCACATTAAGTACCAGCATGGTCACAGGGAATTAGAGCATCAGGTGGGCTCTTGTCCCTGATTCCATGACTTGATCCTTAGACAGCAGTAACAGACCTGCCCTGGCCAGAGGGAAGGAAGCCCACTGCCCTGAGGGGTGAGCCCCAGGACAGGCAGCATTCACAAGCTGATTTAAGAGCTCTTTGACCTTAAGGGAACATCAGCAGTAGTCTGGCAGCACTCCTCCTGGCCTGGGAGGTTACTATGGGGCAGGCCTCCTCTGCCTTTGGAAAGGGGAAGGAAGAGTGGGAAGGACTATGCCTTGTGGTTTAAGTGCCAGCTCAGCAACAATACAATAGAACACCAGGTAGATTTCTCAGGTTTTTGACTCTAGATCCTGACTCTCAGATGTCATTTTTGGACCCATCCAGGGCCTGGGGGACCTTGTGACCATGAAGGAAAGGACATAAGCCCCACTGCTTTGCCACCTGCTAATTGTAGAGTCCCAGGACCTTGAGCAAACATAGGCACCAGCCAAGGAGTAGTGATAGCAGGACTTGGGCAACACCCAGAACTGTGGTGGCTTTATGTCTCATAACCCAGAGAATTCTCCTTGACCTCCTCCAAGACTACCTAGGCAGTAACTCTACAAATCTGCCAGAAGCATAGCATCACTGTGCTTGGAATGCTCCCTAAAGCAGATGAAGCTTAGATCACAGTACCCAGGTCCTTTCAAATATCTGGAAAGCCTTTCCAAGAAGGATGACTATAAATAAACCCACACACTAAAGACTATAATAAATACTTAATTCATCAATGTCCAGACACACACCTACTAGCATCAGTGTCTTTCAGGAAAACATGACGTCACCAAATAAATTAAATAAGCCACCAGGGACCAGTCTTAGAGAAACAGAGATATGTGTCCTTTCAGATAAAGAATTCCACGTGGCTATAATGGGGAAACCAAGAAATTCAAGATAACACAGAGAAAGAATTTAGAATTCTATCAGATAAATTTAACTAAGAGACTGAAATAATTAAAAAGAATCAAATAGATATTCTGCTGCTGAAAAATGCAATTGGCATACTGAAGAATGCATCAGAGTCCTTTAACAGAAGAATTAATCAAGCAGAAGAGTTAGTGAACTTGAACACAGCCTGTTTGAAAATACACAGTCAGAAGAGACAAAAGAAAAAAAGAATAAAAAACAATGAAGCATGACTACAAGATCTGGAAAATAACCTCAAAGGGGCAAATCTGAGTTATGGACCTTAAAGAGGAGGTAAAGGGATAGGAATAGAAAGTTTATTCAAATGGATAACAGAGAACTTTGCAAACCTAGAGAAATATATCAATATCCAAGTGCAAGAACGTTATAGAACACCAAGCAGATTAAGCCCAAAGACTATCTCAAGACATCTAATAACCAAACTTCCAAAAGTCAAGAATAAATAAAGGATCCTAAAAGCAGAAAGAGATAAGAAACAAATAACACACAATAGAGGTCCAGTATGTTTGACAGCAGATTTTTCAGTGGAAACTTACAGGCTAGGAGAGAGTGGCATAACATATTTAAAGTCCTGCAGGAAAAAAGTCTTTTTCTCTAGAATAGTATACTCAGTAAAAATATTCTTCAAACATGAAAGAGAAATAAAGACAAACAAAAGCTGAGGAACATCATCAATACCAGACCCATCCTACAAAAAATGTTAAAGGGAGTATTTCAGTTAGAGACCAAAGACAATCATGAGCAATAAATAATTAACTGAAGGTACAAAACTTACTGTTAATTGTAAATACACAGAAAATCACAAAATATTGTAGCACTGTAACTGTGATATATAAACTACTCTTATCCTAACTAGAAAGACTACATGGTGTACCAATTGAAAATAATGACAACTTTTCAAGATGTAGTCAGTACAGTAAGATATAAGTAGAAACAACAAAGAGTTAAAAAGCAGGGGGATGAAGTTAAGGTGTTGAAGTTACAAAGCAAGAAAGTAAATCATATCACCAGAGATAATCACCTTTACTAGAGGAAGATAGGAAGGAACATGTATATGAAGATACGACTTCAAACCATCAGAAAACAAATAACAAAATGGCAGATTTCAAGACAAAAACTATAAGTGGAGACAAAGAAGGTCACTATCTAATGATAAAGGGTCAGTTCAGCAAAAGGTTATAACAATTTTAAATATATACATGCCCAACACTGGAGGACACAGATATATTGAGAAAATATTACTCGAAAAAAAGAGAGAGAGATCCCCAAATAAAATAATGGCTGGAGCCCTCAATATTTCACTTTCAACATTGGACAATATTTCAGACAGAAAATTAACAACAAACATCAGATTAAATTTGTACTCTAGAACAAATGCATCTAACAGTTATTTACAGAACATTTTATTCAAAAGCTGCAGAATATCCACTCTTCTCCTCAGCACATAGATCATTTTCAAGAATAAACTATATGTTAGGTCACAACCAAGTCTTAAAACATTCACAAAAAGTAATGTAATATCAAGCATCTTCTCTGACCAAAATAGAATAAAACTAGAAATTAATAACAAGAGGTGTTTTGGAAACTATACAAAAACATGGAAATTAACCAATATGCTCCTTAATGACCACTGGTCAATGAAGAGATTAAGAAGGAAATGGAAACGTTTCTTGAAGCAAAAGATAATGTTAACATAGCATACCAAAACCTATGGGATACACCAAAATCAGTAATAAGAGGAAAGTTTATAGTTATGAGTGTCTACATCAAAAAGAGAAAAAACTTCAACTAACAATCTAATGATGTGTCTTAAAGAACTAGAAAAGCAAGAGTAAACTAAACCCAAAATTAGTAAAAGAAAACCAAGGTAAAGATCAAAGTAGAAATAAATGAAATTAAAATTTAAAAATACAAAAGATCAGAGAAACAAAAAGTTTTTTTTTTAAAAAAACCAACAAACCTTTAGTCAGATTAAGAAAAAAGAGAGAAAAGATCCAAATAAATACAATCTAAGAAGACATTACAACTGATACTGCAGAAATTCAAAGGACCTTTAGAAGCTACTATGAGCAACTATATGGCAATAAATTGGAAAATCTTGAAGAAATGGACAAATTTCTAGATGCATACAACCTACCAAGATTAAACAAGGAAGAAATCTAAAACCTGAACAGACCAATAACAAGTAACAAGAATGAAGCAATAACAAAAAGTCTTCCAGTAAAAAAAAAAAAAAAATCCAGGACCTAATGTCTTCACTGCTGAATTGTGTCAAACAGTTAAAGAACTAATACCAGTTCTACAGAAACTATTCTGAGAAATGGAGGGGGAGAAAAGGCTTCAAACTCATTTGAAAAGGCCAGTATTAGTTTGATAACAAAACCCTACAAAGACACATCACATGTATATGGATGTGGGATATACACATCAATATACATCAGATACTATCCTGTAGGCCATACCTCAACACAATAAAAGCGATATATGACTGACTCACAGCTAGCATCGTATTGAATGGAGAAAAACTGGCAGCCTGTCGTCTGAGACCCGGAACACAAGAAGGATGCCCATTGTCACCACTATATTCAACATAGTACTGGAAGTCCTAGCTAGAGCAATCAGACAAGAGAAGGAAATAAAGGGCATTCAAATCAAAATGGCAGAAGTCAAATTATCCTTGTTTACAGATAAAATGATCTTATATTTGAAGAAAACCTAAAGACTCCACAAGAAAACTATTAGAACTGATGAACAAATTCAGTAAAGTTGCAGAATACAAAATCAACAAACAAAAATTAGCAGCATTTCTATATGCCAAAATGAACAATGTGAAAAATAAAAAAGTAACCCCATTTACAATAGCCATACATAAAATTAAATACCTAAAAATTACCAAAGAAGTAAAAGTTATCTACAATAAAAAACTTAAAAAAAAAGGATTAAAGAAATTGAAGAGAATAACAAAATATATAACAAAATTCCATGTTCATGGATTGGAATAATCAATATTATTAGGCAATCTACAGATTTAATGCAATTTCTATGAAGACATCAATGACATTCATCACAGAAATTGAGAAAACAATTATAAAATTTATATATAACTACAAAAGACCCAGAATAGCTAAAGCTATCTTAAACAAAAAGAACAAAACTGGAGGAATTATATTACCTGACTTTAAATTATGCTATGGTGCTATAGTAACCCAAACAACATGGTATTGGCATAAAAGCCGGCCCATAGACCAATGGAACAGAATGGAGAACCTGGAAACAAATGCACATACCTACTTTATGTGAACTCATTTTTGATAAAGTTACCAAGAACATACACTGGGGAGAAAATAGTTTCTTTAATAAATGGTACTGAGAAAATGGGATATCCATATGCAAAAGAATGAAATTAGACCTCTGTCTCTCCCAATATACAAAAATCAAATCAAAATGGGTTAAAGACTTAAGTCTAAGACCTCAGGCCATGAAACTACTCTAAGAAAACATTAGGAAAACTCTCCAAGACATTGGTCTGAGCAAAAATTTATTGAGCAATATTCCACAGCACAGGCAACCAAAGCAAAAATGAACAAATGAAATCACATCAAGTTAAAAAGCTTCTGTAAAGCAATGGGTACGATCAACAAAGTAAAGATAAAACCTACAGAATGCAAGAAAATATTTGCAAAGTACTCAACTGACAAGGAATTAACAACCAGAATATATAAGGAGCTCAAACAACACTACAGAAAAAAATCTAATAATCTGATAAAAACTGGCCAAAAGATTTGAATAGATATTTCTCAAAAGAAGATATACAAATGGCACGGAGACATATAAAAAGGTGTTCCACATTACTGATCATCAGAGAAATGAAAATGAAAACTACAACAAGACATCATCTCACCCTGGTTAAAATAACTTATATCTAAAAAACAGGTAATAACAAATGCTGATGAGGATGTGGAGAAAAGGGAACACTTGTACACTATTGGTGGTGATGTTAGTTAGTACAACCACTATGGAAAACAGTTTGGAGGTTCCTCAAAAAAGTAAAAGTAGAGCTACCATATAATCCAGCAATCCCACTGCTGGCTATATACCTAAAACAAAGGAAATCAGTATATTGAAGAGATATCTGCCTTTCTATGAGCACTGTTTACAATAGCTAAGGTTGGAAGCAACCTAAATATCTGTCAACAGGTGAGTGGATATAGAAAATGTAGTGCATATACACAATGGAGTACTATACAGCCATAAAAAGGAGATCCAGTCATTTGCAACAACATGGATGGAACTGGAGAGCATTATGTTAAGTGAGGTAAGCGAGGCACAGAAAGACAAAAATCACGTTATCCCTTATTTGTGGGATGTAAAAATCAAAGCAACTGAATCATGGATGTAGAGAGTAGAAGGATAGTTACAACAGACTGGAAAGGATAGCGGGGGGTGGGGAGGAGCTGCCAAAGTTTAGTGGGTACAAAAAATACAAAGAATAAATAAGACATACTATTTTATAGCACAACAGAGTGACTATAGTCAATAATAATTTGAATTTTACATTTTAAAATAAAGAGTATAACTGAAAGGATAACTGCTTGAGAAGATAGATACTCCATTCTCCATGATGTGCTTATTTCACTTTGCATACCTGTGTCAAAACATCCCATGTATATCATAAATATATACACTTACAGTGTATCCAAAAAATAAAAACAAAAGGAAAAAAAGGAAAAAAAATCTTAATAGGTAAAGTCAATTTAGGGAACTTTCAGCAAAGGATGTCATCAATTTGTAGAATAGACTTGGTTGTGTAAATACATGTGAGACTAAAAGACCATAACTGAAATATTAATTTATCAAGAATTGCAATAGGAAAAGTATGGATATCCCTATGTAGTCAAACTTAAGCAAGAATTGGACTAGCTTTACAAATAGTATTGTGGAAAACACACACACACACACACACAAACACATACACACACACAAACACATACACGTGCAGAAGTGCACATGTAGCTTATCCTCGATGGAGCTTGTAATAGGAAGGACGTCTTGATTATAGACTATTTTCAACTACTGTAGATATATAAACACAGATACACACGCAAACACACGTAATTTATGGTAATATCCTACTATGATTAATAACTCATCATTTAAAATTTTCAATGCCCCCAATTGCAAAATGAAAAATTTCTTGGCCCCATTCCAACTTTAATTCTCCTGGGCTATAAGTGATCTCAGGTTAGTCTCCTGATGTTTTTTATTCTGGCCTGCTCTCAAAAACACTTGAACATGGTACCTCATCATCGTTGCTATTGACAATGAAATCACAAGTCACTGACCATGCCAAGGGTTCTGCCTCCTGATAATGTTAAAAAGAGCAAACTGTTAAAGTGCCAAAGCAGCACTATGAGTGAGGAATTTTGGATGTATCAAAGCCTAGCTGTTTTTAACAACAACAACAAAAAAACAAGACAAAAAAACCCCAGAAAGATGGTCCCTCTTTTTCATGTTGTGCCACTTTCCTATGCATCTTGATTGTGTCTCCATGACCACAGAGCAACATGAAATTAGCACACAGGGCATCTTCTTGTAGCCTTTGTCTCCCTATAGCACAGACAGGAGTATATGGCTATACTGTGAAATTTAGACAAACCCATATCATGCATTATGTCTTCCTTTCCTTCTTTCCCATCAAGCACTAAAGAATTAGGGAAAATAAAAATTCCCCCAAAACAGATGAAATCCATTCTCATATTCCTTAGGCAACTCACAAGATCGTCTCAGAAACTGATTCCTTTTGTCCCTTTGCAGTAGTCTATAAAAGTGCCAAAACATCCTAAATCATAAAATCATACTGGAACTTCTGGTATATCCATAATTCCTGAACAAGACCGTAGACAAAAGTTTTTTGGCATCTGTGTAAAACTTGTCTCCCCAGTAGAACCATAACCTCTTTGAAAGCAGATTCGTGGTTTATTTTAACATTCTCAGTTCTTAGAAAACGATCAAGAATATAGTAGCCATTCAACAAATACGTAATGAATTCAATGTAGAAAGACTCTAAGATATAATGAGAAAGTGGAAGATTTGGTGGTTGATTCACATATTTAGTTTGTCTGACAGTACAGACAATTACTATATGACTGAGCTAATTAAAGAATAAAGATGACTGTACAATCAAATAAATTTTAGTTAGTTATCAACTCCATGACCAAACCAGACCGATTGCTTGGTTATCAGATGTTTGTGATGCACTTGACTTTTGTGATGATTAAAATCACAAAGTGTTTATTTAACAACAGTCCAAATAATTAATATTACTTAAACGATCACAGGTACAGAGTGGATTCTAGGTTCTAATGCTTCTAAATCAAACATTTATGATATTTCATGAATCTGACACATTAACACTTCTATCAGTGAGAATATCATTCTTTATACTGAAAATTATGATTTTTCAAAGATGACTACCTTGGAATCCAGATGGATTTTGAGGCAAAAAGCCTTTCACTTTTGGTATTTTAAATTGATTTTTTAACTTTTAATTTTGGCATACACTTAAATTACAGTTAAATTTCAGGAATAGCACAATGGACATTTTTTTAAAATCCTGAATTATTTGAGTATAAATTGCTGACATGATGATCATCACTACAATCATTTTATACATAGTTTAAGAATAAGGAAATTCTCTGTTAAAAAAAAACCATATCAGAAAATTAGCATGGTTATCAGTAATTTAAGATTACTAGAATCCACAAATGTCATTCAATTTTATTCACTGTCTCAATAGCTCCATTATTTCTTCTATATCTATTAGTTGTCATTCTTCCATAAGGAAAAGCTTTCAAAGCTTTCTCTTCTCTTTTCCCCCCTCCCTTCCTCTCTCTCTATAATAATTTAGTGACCTAACATCTATATTAGCATGTACTCTTGTTTTACTTAATAGGTTATATACATCCTGTTACTAACAAGAATTATGCAAATCCTCAAACTGTCTCAGATTTTGGCCACTAAAAGCACTTTCAAGGTGGCATTTGTGTCCTTTGACATGCCCCTTATTATATGTGCATTTTCTTTAGGCCCAACACAAATTTTGTGACTTATCTTATACTTTATCTGCCATATCTCTGGAATCAGCCACTTATCCAAGGAGTCTTGGTTCCTTTTAATGGAGAAAGATATTTAGAAACTAAGATATAGATAGATTGTGTTCATTGCTATAGTAATTTAGTAGCTGTCAGATCCTCTTAGTGCTAGAAAAATATATGATTGTATGTTCTCATACACACCACACATCAACATTTATATTTCTACATCTCTGTACATTAAAAACCATGAGTTTACAATAGTATACTAATTTCAGTCCAATAGCAGCACAGTATATTGTACTTATTTCCTCTTTTTTATTTGTAACTTCTTTTTTCAACAGTCGCACACCTAGCTTTCTCTTTTTACGATATGCATATATAATCAAGCTTCACTATGTGCAATCACACTTGCACTGCCATCATTGCCTCTGCATTCTCCTCCCACCCTCACCACCCCCGTTTGGTTGTGCTCTGAAGCTCTTTCAGTCTCTGACATTCCATGCCAGGCTGCCAACAATAACTTCTTATGTAAACATCATCCTCTTCCACTGCCCTTCCCCTCACAGATGTCTACCTTGTTCAGATTTAATTAATGGTATTTGGATTAAATTATTATATAAGAATAGAAAGAAGAAAGAAAGGAAATAGAAAAGAAAGAGGAGGGAAGGAAAGAAGAAATGAATAAATTCATAATTATAGAATCATAGAACTAAGATTTTATATCCATTTCAAAACATGTATTTAGAAAGATTATGCATTGGCTGCTTGCTTTATTCTTACTTTTTTCAAATTGAAGGTCAAATACTTGTATTTTAAGATAAGAATAACAAAATAATATAAAATATTAAAATTGCTAAATTAGGGGACATGCAAATATAAATGTAAGTCAACATTAGTAATGTTTAATTTTAAGTTGCTCTTGTTTACCAAAATGCTCCATATAAATTACTATAATTACAGAAAATGTCTTATTTTTTCTTCTGCTGAAGAAATAATTTGAAAGTAAAGCTTAAGGATATATAAAAAGATTGGGAGAAATGCAATACTTTAATTTTTGCAGTTTGGCATTTCTCGAAAGCCAAACTAAATTTGATCTTTCTGAACAAAAGTGATCATTTATCATCATGTCCCAACCACAACAGTATACCCAGGAGTCTATCTGCATACTGACAATTATGTTTGATCTTCTTGATCTTCCTTACAAAAACAGTACACAACATTTTAAAACAAATGTTTATTGGATTGTCCACTGAAGAAACCTATCCGGAGCTGCTACCATCTTCAAGACAGATCATTAGGTGTTGTGACTCTTAAGAAGACACTTCAGGCATGTTTCATGGCTTCTAGGAGTGGACATTCTAGAAAAGACAGTAATTGTGATAGAACACAGAATATGTTGTGTGTTACAGGCAACAAATGATTACGCAGACTGGAGGAAAGAAAGAGCACCAGTGATTTCAATGATGTGGGAAGTCTTTCAGCAAATGTGGTATTAAAGCCTGGTCTAAATTTTGATTTTTGAAAAGGTAATACATGTCATAGAAATAAATATATTTTTAAAATGAGACAAATAAAAGCTGAGAGACTGTAAATTACTCACTTGGAGAGGCCAAGGTGGGAGGATGGCTTGAGCTTAGGAGTTTGAGACTAGCCTGGGCAACATAATGAGATCCCCATCCCTACAAAAATAAAGGAATAAATAAAATAAAGGACCATTCAAAATTATTCAAACTGTGCACAAATACTGCTTGTTTTTTCCTCGTAAAAAGTTGCTAACATAATTTGATAGAAAAAATATGACTTTTTTCAAATTATATATATTTACGTTGATTCATATATTTAAATGGACTTTACCTTGTCCATTTATACATATGCATAAACGGGCCATGTATAGTCCATTTAAACAAATACACTTGAGATTCCTTATTACATTTTAACTATTTGTTTTCTGCCCAAACTGATAAACTACAGTCTGTTAGTGGTAGTCCATAACACCCAGAGAGTGATCCACTGGTATAGTCTCTCAGCCTGTGGATTCAGAGGGAGAATGAGGTCTGGATGAATAATAATTACTATAGTATGATTCATGAAAATATACAGGATTATCAGCAAATGTTTGTCCTGTGTACAGGGCTGGCTTCATGAATGTATGAATGACTTGTGTAGTCACACAGGGCTCCTGCTCAGAAAAGTTTCATGCTTGGTTTAAAGTACCACTGCTGCCAGAAATTCTCAATAGTTTTTGTACAAAGGACCCCGCATTTTTATTTTAAAGTGGGGCACACATATTATGTAGCTTATTTTGCCTGTATGTCTATTAAAAATTGTCATTTTATTGCTATTTCCTTTGAATTTATAACATAGTTTTTAACCTATGTTATTGTGTGTCCTTATGCTATTATCTTTTCTTCCTCTCCCTCCCTTTCTTCCCCTCCCCAGCCCTCTTTCTCCTTCGGGCTCTCTCTTTATCTCTTTCTCCTGCTAGACTGTTAGATCATAAGCTTCTGGGGACAAGGATGATTACTTATAAGAAATGATTGTCTTCTAGTATAGTTTGAAGTCAAGTAGCATGATGCCTCCAGCTTTGTTCTTTTTGTTTAAGATTGTCTTGGCTATGTGGCTCTTTTTACTTCCATTTGAAGTTTAAGGTGTTTTTTTCCAATTCTGTGAAGAAGGTCAATGGTAGCTTGATGGAGATGGCATTGAATATGTAAATTACTTTGGGCAGTATGGCCATTTTCACAATATGGATTCTTCTTAATCATGAGCATGGAATGTTTTTCCATCTGTTTGTGTCCTCTCTTATTTCCTTGAGCAGTAATTTGTAGTTTTCCTTGAAGAGGTCCTTCACATTCCTTGTTAGTTGTATTTTTAGGTATTTTATTCTCTTTGTAGCAATTGTGAATGGGAGTTCACTTGTGATTTGGCTCTCTGTTTGTCTGTTATTGGTGTACAGGAATGCTTGTGATTTTTGCACATTGATTTTGCATCCTGAGACTGTGCTGAAGTTGTTTATCATCTTAAGGTGATTTTGGGCTGAGACTACAAGCCTGCAGTAATCAAGACAGCATGGTACTGGTACCAATACAGAGATATAGACAAATGGAAAAGAACAGAGGCCTCAGAAATAATGCAACACATCTTCAACCGTCTGATATTTGACAAACCTGACAAAAACAAGCAATGGCGAAAGGATTCCCTGTTTAATAAATGGTGTTGGGAAAACTGGCTACGCATATGCAGAAACCAGAAACTGGACCCCTTCCTTTCACCTTATACAAAAATTAACTCCACATGGATTAAAGATTTAAACATAAGACCTAACACCATAAAATCCCTAGAAGAAAACCTAGGCAAAACCATTCAGGACATAGGCATAGGCAAGGACTTCATGACCAAAGCACCAAAAGCAATGGCATCAAAAGCCCAAATAGACAAATGGGATCTAATCAAACTTAAGAGCTTCTGCACAGCAAAAGAAACTATCATTACAGTGAACTGTCAACCAACAGAATGGGAAAATTTTTTTGCAATCTACCCATCTGTCAAAGGGCTAATATCCAGAATCTACAAAGAACTTAAACACATTTACAAGAAAAATCAAACAACCCCATCAAAAAGTGGGCAAAGGATATGAACAGACACTTCTCAAAAGAAGACATTTATGAAGCCAAAAACATATTTTAAAAAGCTCATCATCACTGGACATTAAAGGAATGCAAATCAAAAGCACATTGAGATACCACATCAGTCCAGTTAGAATGGCGACAATTAAAAAATCAGGAGACAACAGATGCTGGAGAGGATGTCAAGAAATAGGAATGCTTTTACACTGTTGGTAGGAGTGTAAATTACTTCAACCATTGTGGAAGATACTGTGGCAATTCCTCAAGGATCTAGAAATAGAAATACCAATTGACCAAGGAATCCTCTTACTGAGTATATGCCCAAAGGATTATAAATCATTCTATTGTAAAGACACATGCACATGTATGTTTATTGCAGCACTGTTCACAATAGTAAAGACTTGGAACCAACCCAAATGCCCTCCAGTGATAGACTGGATAAAGAAAATGTGGCACATATACTTCATGGAATACCATGCAGCCATAAAAAAGGATGAGTTCATGTCCCTTGCAGGGACATGGATAAAGCTGGAAACCATCATTGTCAGCAAGCTGACATAAGAACAAAAAACCAAACACCACATATTCTCACTCAAATGTGGGTGTTGTACAATGAGAACACAAGGACACAGGGAGGGGAACATCACACACCAGGGCCTGTTGAGGGGAGGGATAGCATGGGGGTGGGGGATTGGGGAGGGAGAGCATCAGGAGAAATACCTAATGTAGATGAAGGGATGATGGATGCAGCAAACCACCATGGCACGTGTATACCTATTTAACAAATCTGCACAATCTGCAAATGTACTCCAGAACTTAAAGTATAATTAAAGAAAAGAGAAATGGTGGTCTTCAATAAGAATGAAAATAGAAGCACTGAAAGAAATACTAGTGAACACTTTTTATGCAAAGCCAATATATATAACACGACAACTTAAGCAGCATATTTACATATTAGTTTCAGGGAGCTAATTATATATATCAAAAAAAAAATACTTTCTTTAGATATTCTGAGAGCTTTCACAAAAAGATTAATTTTAGTATTCCAAATAAGTTAAAGTGAAACTAACCCTTTTTAGCAAATTTAATTACTCAAGCAACTTCTCTGATCTTCATAATCTTTTGAACGTCACTGATAACAAAAAATGGTGTTTATGATATGACCAAATCTTATTCTGACATCTGATTGTGATGATGGTATATTGGTATTTTTTAAATCCTCACAGTTTTTTTAAAATTGTTACAATGTTTTCTATCTCCTCTCATCCTTTAAAATGTATTCCAGTAATAACCATGACCAAATTATCAAAGTCTGCAGGTTTTTGGGGGGATTGGGTGAAGGGGACCTGAGAATGGCATATAAACCAGTTTGACTAGAATGGAGGATTGTTTTAGATGAGCCGGCAAATTTCTCTCTCAGGATAAAGAATATGGACGTATTCAAATCGTATTCAAAACATTCATTCCGGACATTGGAGAACAACTGAAGTTTTTTGAGCAAGGGCTCTACACTACTATATACATTGTAGATTTCAGAAGATTGATTTATTAGTTTTGTACAGAATGCACCAAAGAGAAGAAAATTTTGAGGCAGAAAGACTCATTGAGATATTACTGTAGAAACCCTAAACTGAGATGATGAAGAAGGATTTACGAGAAACTTTGGCAGCAGATTGGAAATTGCAGGAGATAAGGATAAATTTATAGAAGGAAGACTCCAAAATACTGAAAACTGGTTTCCTGAGACATCATGTTATGATTAGTAAAAAAATACAGAACAAAAAGTCTTTGAGGTACTATGCCTTTGACCTTCTGTGTTTGAAAACTTACTTAAGCCACACACTCAGCAGCTTCCATATTATGCTTTATATATTTACAGACTACTGCACACTATTGTGACAATTCACTTTGAAGTCACTCTCAGTGCTGAATGGATTGATGAAAGAAAGTTCTGTAATCATTCTGAGCAGGTCTGGGACATGGTAAAGCAAAGAGGAATCATGGGGAATAGGCCTGACGAGGTCTTCAAAAGGCCTTTTCTCTCTGCTAAAAAGTGTTCATTCTTAGTTACCACCTTCTTAGAAAAAACTGTGACCCTCAGGAGTTTTATTTGGAACAACATGAATGGTTTTACTTTCAATAGTCACAAGGCAAATGACAGGTTACATTTAATTTTTTATATCTTTATTTATATAGACTTTAGTGATATCCCTGCTTGCTGTATAATTTGATTTATTTTGGGGCATCAAAAAGAATCCACCGAAGTTGCACATGGCAACTGCCTACTTGAACAGCAAAACATGTAGTTCAGAACAGATAATGTTTAGTTAGAAAAATCACAGAATACCTTAAAAAAGAAATTGTGGGATTATACTTATAAAAGTTTACTTTATCCAAATGCAAAAATACTCGCTGAAGAATAAACAAGTTACTGTTTGAGAATATATTGCCTTCTAATTGACATAAAAGGCCAAAAAAAAAGAAGCAATAGATTTAAATTTCTTAAAGCTTCCAGTGATACAGAAATGTGTAAACACGGGGAAAATAATACAAATTATTGTAGAAAAAACACTGACTTAAGATATCAAATATAACCTTTCGTTTTCTTATCTTTCTAATCTTTTCATATCTTTATAATTTCACCTGGCAGTGTATTTATGACTTGTACCCTTTTTGCATAAGTTATATTTTAGTAAAATATTTTTAAAAGCTAAAAAAAGAATAAGGATTATAACAGTAATAAACACTTATTAAATATAGCCATTAATGTATTGATTCTGAATTTCAATCTTGGTATTAAACCTTTCAGCTACATGATCATAAGGAAATTATTTCCTGTCCATGCTATAGTTGCTTCAACTATAAAATGAAAATAATAGTAGTTCCCAGTTCATAGAGTTGCTGCGATGCTGATGTCTTAGAATGTGTAAAAAGCTCTTAGATGAGGGTTTAGCATATAGTCAGTGCTATGTGCATACGATAAATGTCTGTTGCTATTGTTTCTGTGAGAATTACATAAGATAATTAATATAAATACCTTAGATGGCACCTGGAATAGTCCAAGTGCCCAATAATTAATTGTCTTTTCTTCTGATGTGGCATTATGACTCAAATAATCATTCTATGTAATAGAAATTAATATATCTAATAATTAGTTAAGAAGAAATTGTTGTCATTACTGATTAAAAAATAAGGTATTATTTTGCTTTAAGTGACTTTTTTATTTCTATAGACAATATTCTTAATTTTAACAATTACTATAGTCTGCTTTTTATTCTTTTTCCAAAAAGATTATAACCAAAAACCTGTAATTGATGATTTTTGGACAAATTCATAGCTCTTATATGCCATCATCAGGTGGTTATACATGCAATTTCAAAGCAAAATAAAATGTTAATTTCCTCCAAATCTCTGATCAAAAGAACTTTAAGAGAAGTCCACATGTAAACACTTAGATCTTCAATATTATTGTGTTTCTTAACCAAGTCACTTGTAGTAGTCACACATAGTAGTAATATTAGAGTAGTCTAAACAATTTAAACTAGTGATAATAAAAACAAGGGCAATGTCATGATACTTCTTTCAATAAGCGGCATTGGGAAAACTGGCTAGCCATGTGCAGAAAGCTGAAAATGGATCCCTTCCTTACACTTTACACAAAAATTAATTCCACAGGGACTAAAGATTTAAACATAAGACCTAACACCATAAAACCCTAGAAGAAAACCTAGGCAATACCATTCAGGATATAGGCATAGGCAAGGACTTCATGACTAAAACACAAAAGCCAATGGCAACAAAAGCCAAAATAGACAAATGGTATCTAACCAAACTTAAGAGCATCTGCACAGAAAAGAAAAAACTGTTAGAGTGAACCAGCAACCAACAGAACGGGAAAAAAATTTTTGCAATCTACCCATCTGACAAAGGACTAATATCCAGAAACTACAAAGAACTTAAACAAATTTACAAGAAAAAAACAAACAATCCCATCAAAAAGCGGGCAAAGGATATGAACAGACACTTTTCAAAAGAAGACATTTATGCAGCCAAAAAACAAATGAAAAAAATGCTCATCATTACTGGTCATTAGAGAAATGCAAATCAAAACCACATTGAGATACTATCTCATGAGAGTTAGAATGTTGATCAATAAAAAATCAGGAGACAACAGATGCTGGAGAGGATGTGGAGAAATAGAAACACTTTTACACTGTTGGTAGGAGTGTAAATTAGTTCAACCAGTGTGGAAGACAGTGTGAGGATTTCTCAAGGATCTAGAATAGAAATACTATTTGACCCAGCAATCCCATTACTGGGTATATACCCAAAGGGTTATAAATTATTCTATTATAAAGATACATGCACAGGTATGTTTATTGCAGCACTGTTTACAATAACAAAGACTTGGAACCAACCCAAATGCCCACCATTGATAGACTGGATAAAGAAAATGTGGCACATATACACCATGGAATACTATGCAGCCATAAAAAAGGATGAGTTCATGTCCTTTGCGGGGACATGGATGAAGCTGGAAATCATCATTCTCAGCAAACTGACACTAGAACAGAAAACCAAACACCACATGTTCTCACTCATAGGTGGGTGTTGAACAATGAGAACATATAACCACAGGGAGGGGAACATCACACACTGGGGCCTGTTGCGGAGTGGATGGTCCAGGGGAGGGAGAGCAAGGGGTGGGGACATTTGGGAGGGATAACATTAGGAGAAATACCTAATGTAGGTGATAAGGGGATGGATGCAGCAAACCGCTACAGTATGTGTTTACCTGTGTAACAATTCTGCAAGATCTGCACATGTACCCTAGAACTTAAAGTATAATAATAATAATAATAATAATAATAATAATAATAATAAGGAGGAGGAGGAGGATTGCATCTCAAATTCCAATTTTATTTAATACAGCCATGAAGTGACAAATATGCATTCAAATGCTTTCTCAGTTAATGCAAGGTATGCAAAATTAGTAACAGACTCAGAATTTAAGCAACTTAGAATGAGATGAATTTGCAAAAGAATGTAACATGAGGTTAAGTAAATGTAGTAAGGGAGGGAAACGTTCAGTGGAGATCACGATAGTAAGACATTCTAAATGGTTGAGGATGGGGAAAAAATGAAGTGGCGTTAAGATAGGATTTGAGTGATTGTCAAGTTTGACAGTTGGAGATGGAGAAGGAATAATTTTATGCTAGCAACTGAGGGCATCTTTGGGCATAGCACATGGTTTATTTGTTTGGATTTTTTTTAAATTTTACTTTAATTTCTGGGATACATGTGCTGAATGTGCCAGTATGTTACATAGGTATGCATGTTTGGATATTAAGGAACCCTTTTTGAAGCTGTGGTCAATATGGTTGGAAATATATATTGAGACCATTTTTAAGATCTAACAGAGTAAATTATGTTTCCATTGTATAGGTACTTTCTTTTTCCTTTTCTTCCTTAAAAGCTCTTAAAAACTCTAACTTTTCTGCTCTAAATCTTTGAAACTACTTCTTCATTTTATTTAAAATTACATTGTGTTTCAATTAATGTTCTTAATGATTTAATGTCAAATTGTAGATAAAGGAGGCAGCAAACCACCATGGCACGTGTATACCTATATAACAATCCTGCAGGATCTGCACACGTACCCCAGAACTTAAAGTAAAAGAAAAGTACCTTGCCCTGGCCACTGCCTAACCCCATGTAGCATTACACAAAAACTGCTTTTAACTTTTAGCTAGAAACTAGTCTCCACCTACTGATTTAAATAAACATATTTTGCTGCTATTTCTTAACACTTAACTGACATCTACCTATTGTAAAGATGAGTAGTTAGCTCTCCAATAGAATCTGATGATGTTTTTAAAACACGTTTTCTATCTCTGTCTCTATGATACATGTGTGCACACATACACACACCCACATTTCCCCTCCACTATACTCCCAATTTAATGTATCAATTTTTGGCTGAAATAAGTATTCAGTGTTTACATAACTGTATGTATATATTATGAAAATTGAACCACATGATGAATAGTGACTTTTTTATTCGAATAGCTTTTACTTTCCCTAGAATTAGTAATTCCTTCATTATTACATTTGTTTAAGTTTCTCTGTACTAACTGGTAATTTTCCTCCAACTCTGAAAGAATCATAAAACTCATCCCCAAGTAGTCAAATACATTAAATAAGCTCTCAGTGCATTTATTTCTCTTCTCTCTCTCTCTCCATTCTATCTTCTATTTATCTGTATGTATTTACTTTTCTTTAATATACATTATTATCAGTTCTGGAAACTTTATCCCTCCTGATTCCACCTGGACTGATTGTTCTCTAAAACTAGGAACAACTATTGTCTTTTTATTTTTATTCATCATCATTCTAAGAATCCCGTCTGAATGTTTCCTGTTATAAAGTTCCGTTTCTTTAATTACTTTTCTTCTGTTGTCTGTTTTTTCATTCCATTTGCTTTTCATTAACAACTTTTATTCCTTTATAATAAAAGTGAATTTTCATATGGAAGAGATATTAAATTTCTGTGTTCCATCTATCATGTTTAACCGACAGTTTCTCCAACTTATAATAAATGATCTTTTAGTTCACCATGAAATGAGATGATATTAGACTTAAGCTTGATAAAATAATTGCTTCCATGTCTTTAAGGTTCATTTATACGGGTGCCAGATCTCTTTTCAATCCACATTTGGAGAATGACAAATTCCCATCTTGCTTTTCTGCCTTCCCAAATCTAGCTGTTACTCCATTGTCTTTCCTTCACAGCAATGCTTATTGAGAATTTGTGTGCATTTGTTGGCTATGGCTCCTCAACTCTCATCTGCAATTCATGGCAACCAAGTTTTAACCCTACTAACTTCCTGAAATGGTTTATGTCATTGTTACTCACGGTCCATTTTGAAACATTGTTTTATTTTATTTTTTCTCCATCCATAATATGTTTGATGAGAGACTTTGTGATAGAAGCTAGGCTTTTGCATTTTCCTTTTCTAGCTGTTGACTAAAATGATAAAATGTGAAACAATAAAAAGTAAGGGAATAATGGAAATAGGTTGTGTGTGTACAGATTTATATTATCTATGTTATGAATCTCATGTGTGATTCCTCACACATTTTTAGGTTGTGCTGTAGTTTGGAAAAGCTCATAAAATAGCCCCTTTTCTGACTTAACTGATAGATTTCATATAAACCACCAGAAATTACTTTTATCCCAGGAGAGTCTTATGAGCTGTGGTATTTTGAAGTGAATTCTGGACCCTATTCTTTGCTCTGTGGTAAACTGGTGTCCATAGGTTCAAATAAGTGGCCCAAATGGATTGGAATACTCTCAAGAAATTATCAAAAAATAGCTCAATATTTGGGGGACTCTGGTTCATTTAACAAACCACACTAGCACAAAAAATTATATCAGTATAGGAAAATGTTTTTATTGATAGTTTCTGCTTTATTATTATTGCTGCTGTTGTTATTTAATGAAATGTTTATTTTGGATAGTGAAGTAATAGATGGGAAATTGCCCCAAAGCTGAATTTTTTTCAAAAGAATAAGTCACAAATAAATGAGTATATTCTGTCATCGCATTTACTTGTGAGGGATGTAATGTGTGAAGCCTTTCCCTGAATTTTTTAAATAATTGGCTTTAATTCTATTTTCAGAGAACATGTGTATGTCAAATTGAGGATATTTTCATGACATTTACTTTCATGAGTCTATTGGTGTTTATGATCTATTATTTTTCTTCTGCATGTCTACATTTTTTACTGTTTAATTCATAAGTTATTTGAAAATTGTCTTTTTCATATTTTTCATACTAAAGATCACTTCCCTTCCCTCTTCTATATAATCCTCAGGCATTTTGCATGGTCAAATATATTTTTGGCCTGTAAAAAGGGAGGACCTCCTATACTAATTATTCTGTTGCTTATGCTAGAGATTTGTACATTAAATTGTTAGTTACTAAATATTAAGTCTGGAACAAGATATGACACTTCAGATATAGCAAAGGTAAATTATGGCATATGGCACTATTATAAGGTGTGCTACTATTTTTATAGTAACTTTACCCACTCTATAACCACAAATAAGTATTTGTCTAGTATGTGTGTAGTTTTAAGGAAATTATGTTGCAGCTTGTAATTACTTGCACTGAAATCCATCTGCTCAAACCTTACACTGCCTCAAATGCACTTGCCGGATGAGGGGATGTTGGACATGTTTTCTTAGTTGATTAAAGCCATGGTTATTTACTTTAGTCCTTTAAGAATAAATTTGCTTTACTGTGTAATCAAGAAGTCTAGTTGTGTTTCCTTAAAAGTGAAGTACTAATGGTGTGCCAATTTAGAGAAAGAGAGAAGAGAAAGAAAATTTCAGCAAGGTCTTGGGTTTTCGCTCAAGATGCTTCCAATATATACAGTGACAGTTTTCGACCAAAAAAATGGCATTTGTAAAGTAGGACTAGCTTCCTGAACTGCTAGGAGGATATTTTTTTCACCATTTTTTTTTCATTAAAATGAGACTTCAGACTAAATTAACTTGACTTACAATAATACTGTTGAAACTCTGTATTTTTGCACACACTCTTGATTTTTTTCTGTGTATTCTACATGCATTTGTTTCTGAGTTATTTGCCTTTTTTTTTTAGTTGGAGTTTTGCTCTTGTTGCCCAGGCTGGAGGACAATGACATGATCTTGGCTCACTGCAACCTCTGCCTCCCAGGTTCAAGTGATTCTCCTGCCTCAGCCTCCCAAGTAGCTGGGATTATAGGCGCATGCCACCATACCTAGCTAATTTTTTGTATTTTTAGTAGAAACAGGGTTTCTACTAAACATTGTTCAAGCTGGTCTTGAACTCCCAACCTCAGGTGATCCACCTGCCTCGGCCTCCCAAAGTCCTGGGATTACAGGTTTGAGCCACCGCACTCAGCCTATTTGCTCTTTCATAAAACCAATCATACAGATTGTTTTTCTGCTTGGAATGTCCTTAAAATTTTTTCAATTAATCAAAATTTTGCTTATCTCTAATTCATATATTATCTATTTTATAAAATAATCTCTCATGTCTCCCAAAATATTAATCTAAATTTTCTCCTAATTTCATGTATTTGTGGAGTTTCTTTCATAATATTCATTACAGTTGGCCCATCATAATGATTAAATGTCTTCTTGTCTGTATTTCTATCTGGACTTCCAAATTTATAGACTGCTTTCCAGTAACAATCATGCGTTATTTGTGTGTTTGGAATGCTCACAGCATTGGCAGGTGCCTGATACCCTGTAATTAACGTGTGTTTATTAATCATGGAGTCCTACTATTGTTGCTTTGGGAATGCTTTCATCTTGCCTCTCCGTTCATCCAAAGCAGATATATCTTCTGTCCTTCAGGAGTTAGCTTAAGACGCAGCTCTTTCTTATGGTCATTTTTTGGTGAACCCTACCCTCGTTGGTGTCTGTTTTTTCTCATCTGACAGTTGTTTCTATGTTCAAAGGTGTTAATACACAGGAGAGTGCCCGGCACAGAACTAGCACTATTAGAGAATTAACCATCTGAAAATCATTTACAGTGTGTCATGCACTGACAGGTGACATGTTCAAGAATATTCGGTGGATAAGCGGCAAAGTGAAATGGAGACTTGGAACTTCTGGCTCGCTCTCAGGGTTTGTGATGTACTCTAAGTTATTGAATCTGCCCAAAGATCTGTGGCCCTGCCTGTCCGAGTAAGAAATATGCATAAAGGGGACACTCTGGAAGATGGATCATTCCTTATTAGCTAGAGCATTAGTTTGTGCTTTGAGAAATAATTTTGATTTTCTAGACTCAAGTCTAAACTAAAGTAGAATGAGCACGTTTCTCAGCCCTTTACATTAATCCCTGATCTAATTCTCAAATGTCTTTTAAAGGCAGAGATGCATCCTATAAGGATTGAGTTTACATAAAACATCTCATATTGTAACCATCATATGGGAAAAACATGAATTATTATTCATTTAATGATTGCCTATTATTTACTAGGCACTTAAAAATATTTCTATTGCTTACCACAATGATGTGTGAGAGGCATTAGTATACCTGCTTAACTGGTGAGAGAAAAGAAGCTCATAGAATGTAAATGACTGACCCCAAGGCAAAGCAAGTCATTAAAGGCCACATAGCAGAGTATTGAAAATTCTTGGCTCTGGCCTCAGATAACAAGAGTTCAAATTCTGAGCTTATCACTTACTATTTAAGTGACTTTGAGAAATTTGTTTCAGTATCTTAATTAATTTCCTCATGTGTAAAACGGGATGATAATATTATCCACCATATGATATTGCCATACTGACTAAATGAAACATTGTGAAATGTTCAAAAATAGATTTAAATAAAAAGTAAGATAATTTGGCTCCAAATTATTTATGCCTTATCTTCTGTAGGCATTGTGCCATATTCATTTACTTAATTCCAAAAATATGTATTGAGCATCTGTTTCAGGTTCTTGAAACAATTAGTGAACAAAACAGGCAAGGACTTCTGCTTGTGTAGAGCTTGTATGTCAGATCAGGCAGGGACAGTTAAGAAACAGAATAAACAATGGATCGTTTAACATTGTTAAGAAGGTGACAATTGCTATGGAAAAACAGACTGTAGAGAGAAGATTGGTTGAAAATATCTGAGGGTAAAATTTTAAACAGATCAGAGCATGATTTATTTTTAAAAAATTATAATTGGGCAAAGATTTGAAGATGGAGAGGTGGAGAGCTTTCCAGGCAAAGAGAAAAGCCAGAATAAAGTTCCTAAAGTGGGCTATTAACTGACATGTTTGAGCAGCAGCAAACAGGACACTGTAAAAAGGGTGACAGTGAAGAGGAGGAGAAGTCAAAGAGGTAGCAGAGCTTGTAGAGCACTGCAGACCCTCACGGAGACTTTGACTTATGCGAAGCAGAGAAGTGACAATTACCAGGCACGCTGCAAAAAGATGACACTGGATACTGTCTTAAGAGGAGACAGTAAGGAACAGGGCAGAAGCATCATGACCAGTTAGGAGGTGACTTCAGTAGCACATGAGAGGTGGGAAGAACAAGAGTGGTGAGAGTGAGAAGTAATCAGTCTGAAGATAATTCAAAGGTGGGTCTAACAGGGTTTCTTTTCAGAGTAGATGTACATATGAGAGAAATAATGGACTTGAAGAGTTTTAGTATGAGCAAAGAAATGATAGGTAGTCAGTAATCGAGGTGGTAAAAGTGGCAATAAGGGCGGATTTTGTTGGGGGTGGGGGCATTAGAGGAAAGATCAGAAATTCTGTTTAACCACATTCTGAGTATAACATTGTAATATTGGGGTTCAGGGTGCCCTGAGTTCCCCTGGGAGGATGTTTCTCCAGTTTCTGGGCCTCCTCCCCTCTCAAGAATGAGAGAGGGGACTACAGTGTAGTGCACAGTAAATGCCGGACCCAAAAGTGTTTGTAGAAAGTGGTTTATTTAGAGAGAGAGAGAGAGAGAGAGAGAAACAGGAGGAGAGAGAAAGAAACAGCTAACTCTCACACTGAGTGAGAGAATCCAGAAAGATGGAATCCAGGAGAGGAAAGCAGCTTCCACACTGAGTGGAAGGGAATAGAGAGAGATGGAGTTGAGGAGGGGAAGACAGGCTTCCATGAAGGGAGTGTTTATGGAAGGGGACTCCAGAGGGGAAATCCAGGAGAGAGAAAGACGGCTTCCACGAAGGGAGTGTTCGTGGAAGGGGACCCAAACATGGAGTCCTAAGGGATGTGGAAGAGGGGACGTTTAACCTGGGAGGAACCCCCACCCTCTCTAAGATTCCTGGCCAATGAAAGGAGTTCCTTAGAACTTCTACTGGAGCGATTGACTCTTAGTTTCTTCCCACGCCTGCAAAATTCAAACTAAACCATTGTATCTCCTGGATGGAGAGAGATGGGAGGCGGGCATGGTGCTAGGAAGTTCTTGCCCTTAAAACTATACCTTCTCATGGACCCAGAAAGAAAACACATTCCCTGATTCCCCCGCTCTGAACAGGAAAGTCCAACTTCTGTTGGAATTATGAACGTCGATTCTCTTTACTTCCTGCTGAAATGGAGCATAGAAGGGGCCCTACAGCTGAGGTTTCCTCCAGAGGGGGGCCTTTCAGGGGTGCAGGTTAATCTAGAGGTCCATGATAGCGCCCATGAGCCAAGGACATCCGGGGTTCCAGTGGCAGGATTATTTGTGACTTTATGGTTTTATAAGAAACCGTTATGACAAGGTGGTTAAAGATGAGAGGCCAGAGGCCAACAAATATAGAATGGTTATAAACAAGTCTAGGAGAGAACAGAGCCAGGTTCTTGAAGGTGTTTAGCCCTTTGTTTGATTGATTCCTGAGTTCTATGTTTAAAACAACATTTAACTGGTTTACAAAATATCAGCATTTTTCCTAGGAAGAGAGTTCCTTTCACACTATGGAAAGGATAATTGGAGAGATAGCCAAGTTGAGGGTTATAGTCCTGTTAATGCCAGGATATAGAGTTATGCGTGCTTACTTCCCTGAGGATCCTGTTGGAAAAGCAGATGTAGGTCTTCTAAGGGCTCACAGGGATGTGAAGGATTGTCTCCTGGAACTTCAGGCTGTGGAGTGGAAGGTCTATGACTTTCTTCAGGAGGTATCCAAGGCTTCAGCCAAGTGTGATGAATCCATGAGTCTATTTCCACTACCTTAACTGTCATTGGAGTGGACAGAATGACTGAAAATGCTCCTTCCCAGGATGGGCCTAGAGAGGGAGAGTCTGAGGGGAGAGAATTGACAAGCACCAAGTCTCCAGGGCAGGAGAGAAATACTGAGAAGGCCATGCCGTGTCCAGGAGAAGATTAACCTCCTGGACTTCTATGGTCAGCTTTACCCAGGGCTCTGTGAGGGTGACGACTCATGCTGGCACTTGCTCCAGGAACCCTCAGTCCTACCATTGAGTCATCTGGTCAGACACCTCAGGCCCTGAGAACCTTCATCCCCTGGGACAGTGCTTTCCAGTGATTCCCTTGGCACAGTGGACATGGATGAGATGGTGGTCTATTTTTGGGGGTCAATTTCTTACAAAATGTCCCTTCAGACCACATTGGTAACAAGTTTTGCCAGACTGGTGGCTAACCCAAGTGTTTCCCACATTTGAGCCCCTGGGGTCTCCTTGCCTGAAAGCTATGACTAAGGCTGATCTCTGTTGTTCCTTTCAGCCTGTTCCTTCTGGTCTCTATTATAAAACACTGAGGTTGTCTGATTCAGCAATGATTCTAGACTCTGTTATTGTCCCAAAGCCAGTGTCTGGAGATTCCGCTGATATCTGCTGCTGACTAATAAACTTGTCCTTTGGTGATGGGGGTGTCCTTTCTTAAGGCCGAAAGCTGTTGGATTGTCTTCTCTTTCCTTTGGGGACTACATTTTTCATTTGGCAGAGGGTAATTTGGCCACTCTGGCAGAGAAAAATAAACCGCTTCTTCCTTAAAGACTGTGTGTTAAATTGGTCCCAATTTTCCAGTATACACTTTAATGGGGACTTGAGCTTCGGAATAGAAGCACCCAT
This sequence comes from Cheracebus regulus, assembly GCA_963574635.1. Lineage (NCBI taxonomy): Eukaryota > Metazoa > Chordata > Mammalia > Primates > Pitheciidae > Cheracebus > Cheracebus regulus. The sequence goes on from CAUYQU010001496.1 coordinate 30,516, forward strand.
CTGGAATTGATGCAAGGGATGCCTGCACCTCCGATTAAAGAAATTACAGCCACTTCGCCCTGAGGCATCTCGCAGGTAAAATGGGTACTAAAATGTAACATCTTTCAGTCAGTACCCAGAAATTTTGTGTGCCCAACATGCGTGCTCTGTCTTATCAGAGGGCCTCCTATGTACTGGATTTGAATCATGACCTACGAGCATCAGGGGACCACTCTCACTGCCTGCATGACCTCCAGTGACTACCATAGAGGCGTGGAACGAAAGGGGGCTATTGGGTTGAGTAGTCACCTACCAAACAGCCCCAACATGGCCAGTGAGGCTCAGGAGATGGGTAACACTATTTCCCAGAAAAAGTCCAATTTACAAAGGCCAAATTGTAAAAATCCCCCAGAAAGGTAAACTTCTAGGGAGGGGGCATTAGAGCACACAGTTCAAAGAAGGCAGGCCAGGCCTGGCTGAGGCTGGAACAATATCCTTGGGATCTGGGCCTCCTCTCCCCTACACCCGTTTTCCATTGTAGGAAAATGCCTTTAGGGATGCGAGAGCTGCCGTTAACTATTCGGGCCCTGGAACCAGTTTAACTATGATCTTCTAGATGGAAAAGACTTGCCATAGAGAAAACCAATTCTAAGCAAGATAAATTATACACCAAACACAGAGTCCTGCAGACTTTGGCTTCTGAATTTCCCCCAGGAGGATTTGAACCAGCAACCTTGCAGTTGCAGACCCTACACCTCAACCCACCGTGCAAATAAGCTGCTTGCATTTAGAGAAGGCAGAAAGCTTTCTTAAGCCGTCTTTTGAATGAGACTGCTGAACCCTGAGGCAGCGTGCCCTGCCTAAAAGCTGGGCGGAGCTGACAGCCATCAGCGGCTCCCTTTCCCTCAGCCACACCGCAGAGGAAAAAAGTCGCTTGCTGCGTCAGTTTAAAAACCGCATTTGCGGCCTGGCGCGGTGGCTCACACCTGTAATCCCAGCACTTTGGGAGGCCGAGGCGGGCAGATCAGGTCAAGAGATCGAGACCATCCTGGCTAACACAGTGAAGCCCTGTCTCTACTAAAAATACAAAAAAATTAGCTGGGCATGGTGGCACGCACCTGTGGTCACAGCTACTCGGGAGGCTGAGGCGGAAGAATCCCTTGAACCCTTGAGGCGGAGGTTGCAGTGAGCTGAGATTGCGCCACTGACAGAACAAGACTCTGTCACACACACACACACACACACACACACACACACACACAAACCAAAAAACCGCATTTGCAGCGGCTGTTGGGCCACTGTGAGTTCCCCCGCCCCCTCAGCTTTCCGTCACCACGTTGACTCCACCAGAACCACTTGCACGCCTGGGCCACTTCCCGAGCTACTGCCCACACAGGGACCCGTGGCCGGCAGGCAAACACCCAGGGGAGCCTTTTTACCCTGCTGCCTGGGACTGGGGAATGCAGAGCAGCCTGCCAGAGCCATGGGCCAGGCTGCTGTGCTCCCGGGTCCCCGCAGGCTCCGGGTGTACCTCGCCCCTCCCCGCTGCTCTCTCCAGCCCGCGGCTGCGCACTGGGTTCCGCCCCCGGCGCTGGGCTGTTCCCGGCCTGCAAGGAGCGAAAGGCTCTGGGGCAGGGCTGGCCTGCTCTTCCCCACACGCTCTCTCAGGTTTTGGTCCCAGAGATAATATCTGAAGGATAGAGAAGGAGACGGAAAGCAGAGAGAGAGCTTGAAGGTAAAAAATCTGCGCTTTTAATTCTGTCTGGGCCTAACCGCTTAAGAGGGGCTGGGTCGTGCCCGAGGCGCCTCTGCTCGGGTTCCCCTAAGCCCTGCCTGTCTGCGGCCGCTTCAGGTGTTCTTAAAGAGACTGGACAGAATGGGGCCGGTTTTACTCAAGATTTTGAAGGCTTCTCCAGCTGTACCCCTTTCCTGGCTGTACC
>CAUYQU010001498.1:0-113337 GCA_963574635.1 Cheracebus regulus
GTTCATGACCCATCATTAGCTTCCTTTTTAATACCTGAACAACTTGTTTCATCTAATTGTTATCAAAAAGTTACATGAAATTTTATTTTTTATAAAACCAATATATATTATACCAGGAGAATTTTTCTCTTTATAGAAACCTCAAGCTGTTTTCTGTAACACAAATAATCCATTCTTATTCACTCCTTCCTTTGCCTCCCAAATAAGTCTGTATGTTTATATTTTGATATCAGGTCACACTTAAACACTCAAAACATCATCACTGCAGCTAATGTTTGTTGCTGATAAATGGATTTTTCTGTATGGTTCTGTGGCAAGAGATTTCATAATTTCTACTACACTTAAATTCAACACTTGGTGATTCACTATTATAGATGAATTTCAAAAAAAATTCTTCATAACCTCAATTTTTAAGTCATATTAGCTGAGAGACTTTCAAAGTTTTGATAAATAAAAATTGACAAGTCAATTATTTTCTCATTTTCAATAAATATTGGGTGGTTTGATATAGTGGTTGAAATACTGCAGTAGTCATAAGCTAGGCAGCAAGAGGGAGAGGGAAGAGAAAACATTACCAAATGCTATCTTATCTTATACTGGTTTGTTAATGTTTTCTCATCTGGGCCCAGATGTGGCTTGCTGCCTGTTTTTGTACAGCCCTCAAGTTAAAAATGGTTTCTGCATTTTCAAATGGTTGAAAAATATTTAATCATATATAAAATGACATGAAATTAAAAAAAAATGCTTGTCCCTGATAAGATCTGAAGTTGAGATATTACTGGGTGAGACACGGTAAAGCTTCACTTTCTTTCTCTGAGACTAGAGAAGAGTCTTTACGGGAATTCTGAAGGGGCAGTGTCAGTGGGATGGGTGGGGACCAAGATGAAAGGTCTCAGCCTAGAGAAACGAGATAGAGCAGAGCCGTGCAGAATCAGTCTTCTTAGATCTGCCTGGTTTCCATCCCAGCAAACAGAGTCCAATGTCAGAACCAGAGGGTTCCCTGAAAACTTGATTAGCACCTGCAGCCTGTGCCATTTCTACACTTTTGAGCAATGCACTTTGCCTATGTTGGGGAGCTACACTGCGCATCTTCTCCTTGGCATCTGACCTCTTTCGCAACCAGCATGTTGCCCTCTGATAATTAGCAAAAGTGGTGCCCACGTGTGCCCGCAAGGCTCTGCTCAATCACATTCTGACTAATCTTGTACAGACAACCTTCTTTTAATAGCCCAAGTCCCTGAGTAATGAAAGGGTAGAAGGAAAATCCTCACAGGCTGTGCTTGGTTGATACCAAATGGAACCAGCCCCAAATCCTCCTCGCCACCAGTGAGATAAATGCTCAAACAGATACAAAAGCAGGCAGCAGGAAGAGTACATAGGAAGTGACTGGTTCTTCTAGGTCTTCCTGGGCAGGAGCAAGTGGGAAGGAGGAAGCCAGGGAAGGCTTAAGAGGTAGCATTTGAACTGAGCGTGGGTGCTAGGTCAATGACAATGGGTCATGGGTATCTCCACAGAACTCAGGGGGTGCAATCCAGGAAGAAGCTGTTTCCTGGGAAAGAGGAGCACGTGACGAAGGCGCCACTATGAGTCTGAAGTCCCGAAGGGATCCAGAGACACCAATCCTTCTGGAAAAAATCCTAGATGACTTTGTTCAGAGCATAACGATTACCCCATCTGCATATCCCTTCATCAACAAATAGTGATTGATACTCCCTGCACTAGGTTCTAGGATGGGTGAGGGGTTACGCAGCAGTAGAAGAGCTCCAATTTATGTATTGAGTACCTAATATATTTCAGGCACTGTGCTCAGCATTTATGTTTACATCAGAATTAGCCCATTTCATCCCACAATGTGGCATGTTAATCCCCAATTTACAGATAAAAAGACTGAGGCTCAAGTTCCTACAACTAGTTAAATGGTAGAAATGAGACTGGGACCCATGTTTATACTCTACCTTGATTTCCAGCTTCAATGGCTTAGAATTTTGTTGGATAATTAAGGAATACATGCTTGGCAAGGCAAATAATAATACAAGAGGAAAGCTCACATTTGTCTGGCTGAGGCGCCTTTCCATGATTCGCCACAGATTCTTGTACTTATGAAGCGGCCACATTGTCTGGGGTGATCCCTGAGGTTCATTGTCTCCTGGCCAAGGAAATCAAAGATGTGGACACACAAGGAGTGAGGTTAAGAACAGAGGTTTAATAGGCAACAGAAAGGGAAGAGCTCTCTGTTGCAGAGGGAGGGGTTTCAAACAGGTTTCTGCTTCCATGGTGAAAAGCAGGGGTTTTAATAGATGAGCTGGTAGGAGTAGGTGTGCCATTTGCAGAGGTCACGAATTTTTGGCTACCCCCACCCTAATTTTCTATTAATGCAGATGGGTTCTCTGCCTGGCAGGTGCCATGCTGCTTGTTTCTTTATTGTACACATGGTAACAAAGAAAAGGGCAGATGGAGCCTCCATATTGGACATGTCTGGCCCCCAGGTAGCCCTTTTCTACTGGCGCAGCTGCCGCATTCACCCGTGTAAGCTTCCAGCTTGCTTATCTACGTTTGCAGCTCAATTTTCTAGGCTGCTCTTTGTTAGAAAAAAAATAATTTCTTGGGCTGCTTTTGTTAAAAGGAAAACCTTGTGCTAAAAGGAAGAACTCTTTGACTCTCACTATCTGTCTAAATAGTTTTCTATCTCCTGTATCACTTATAGCTATCTGCAGGTCCCATAGGTCCCACCTCCAACTTGCATCCTAAGCCTGTCCACTTCTTAAATTTCCACTATCACCTGCCTTAAGGCACCCCATCTCTCATCTAGACGAAGCACTGGGATTGAGACCGAGGACAAAAGTCTTGACAGAAATGGGGTCCCTGAAGTCATGTTTTTTTTTTACAGTCAGGGTGTGGTAGGCAGAGGTCCATGAGGTATCTCCTGATATCTGCTCATTCTTCTGCTCTAGCAATAGATTCTCTGGTTAGTAGCAGGATAAATAGATGCCCAGAATAAACACTACACTTCCCAGCCGACTTTGCAGCTGCATGTGGTCTTGTGGCTGGGTTCGGACCAATGAGATTTGAGTGAAAATGACAAGAGTAACTTTTAGCTCCAGCCCTTAAAGGGAAAGGGTCTGACTACCCTCCCCGTGCCCCTCCCCTCCACACTCCATCCCTTCCACTGACAGGAATGAGGACATTGAGGTGAGCTCTTGCAGACCTTATAAATAAGGTGACACACGAGGAATGGCAAAACAAGTGACTCTGTGGAGCACAGTCAACTCTAAGTTTCATGTGAGAGAGAAATAAACTTGTTTTGTCTTTTGGAGTTTCTCTTATTTATGTATCTTAATAACTATAAGGGAAGAAAAATATTGAACAAATCATCACTCAAGTATATTAAGTACAAATGATAATAAACACAACGAAAGAAACATAGAAGTTTTCCTGAGAATATAGCAGGGGAGGATTAGTTTCTTGTCAGTCAAGGAAGGCTTCTCTGAGGAGGTGACATTTAAGCTGAGGCTTACTGGATGAGTAGAATTTAGTCAGAAAAAATAGGCCAGAAAACAGTGTCTGTGAAGATTCTGAGCCCACAGATAATTTGGCCCCTGGTGGGACCCCAAAAAGGGCCCTATGAGCAGAGCGCCACAGCAAATTTTCAATCAGTTCTCAGTTTCACAATTGTCTCCCCCACTGATGGGTGCTGCAGCCTGGGCTCCCCAGAACCTAGACTTGAGGCAGAGAAACTCATTTCAGGTACGTTGGAGGGATGAGTCAGGTACATCCAGATGGGTCTGGAGGACAGAGGCAAAGCCAGAGAAGCTGAATCTGCAGTGGTGTCCCAGGAGCAAGTGTGGGCCTGGGAAGGAGGTGGGTGTTGGGGGCTGGAACCAAAGAGCCCCAGGAGAGGATCAGGAGGTGCAGAGTCAGGCAGGTGTGGAAGCTGCAGCTGGGAGGTTTCAGACACAACCGGGCTGGTTGTCTGGGGCTGCTTTTTACTGGGGGCTTGGTGTGTGCAAGTGGCTCGCAGTCTCCTTGCCATCTCTGATGTGTGTCAGGCACAGTGGCAAATGTTCTCCATGTAGAATCTTGCCTCATCCTCACAAGCTGAGCAGTGGGTGTTATCTCCATTTTACAAATGAGGACACTGAGACTCAGAGAAGTCTGGAGAGTTGTCCAAAGTCACCAAGTGGGTGGAGTTGGGCTGAAGGGGTGGAGCTTGTGGGTAGGGAGGGTTTGTGTGACCCCCTCATCCCTGACCCAAGGCCACGAGGGGAAACACAACACATTCAACCTTTCCAGGGTAACGTTTCTTGTGGGCAGGGATTGCAGACTTCTGGTCTGGTGGCATTCCTTACCCCAACACCACAACAATCATCAACACAGAAGACTTCTGTAACCAAATGTGGCCAGGGTTCCTCCCCACCACCAAGCGAGCAACTGATTTGGCAGCAGACACCAGCCAGGTGTCCTCCGATTTGATTCCGACACTTATTTACCCAGAGATGGCATCAGATCCCACAAGTTGAGGGCTCAGTCTCCGAGAATGCCCCTGACCCCCAGTCCAGACACGAGTCACAAGTCCCAGCCTCTGCAGCTTCTGACCGACTGACTTCAAGTTGGGGTTCCTGCAGCCCCCTCTTTGGGTTTGAGTATTTGCTAGAGCAGCTGACAGAGCTCAGCAAACACTTAGGTTTACCAGTTAACTATAAAAGACATTACAAAGGATGCAGATGAGGAGATGATGCATAGGGCTGAAGCGGAGTCGTTGTCTGGGGTAATACCTGAGCTTTATTGCCTCATGCCAAGGGAATCAAGGACATGGACACACAAGGAGTAAGTTTAAGGGTGGAGGTTTAATAGAGAGAGAGACAGAGGCGCTCCCGAGTGGATCTTCCGGTTTTGTGGTGAAATGCAAAGGGTTTTATAATGAGCTTAAGGAAGTGATACCTGATTTATGTAGGGCCCAAAATATTGGTCAGACTAGGTGTGCCATTTATATAGCCCACGAAGAAGCTGGCCTCTCCACCCTAATCTTTTATTATATCAATGGGTTCTCTACCTGGTCAACACCATGTTGTCTGTGCCTCACGGTACATCTGGTTGACAAAGAAAAGGGAAGATGAACCCTGGCAGCCTGGTAGCCTTTTCCTATTGGCACAGCTGCTGGCATTTACCCGGGCAAGCTTCTAGCTTGCTTTTCTATGTCTGCAGCTTGATGTTTTTGCTGGCTTTTTGCTAGAAGAGAAATGATTTGCTTTTCATTAAAAGGGGAGCTTTACTGAGGGCTCTCTTACTCTCACTAACTGCCTGAATAATTTCTTTTTAGTTCCTGTATCTGGGCGAGGTGTGAGGGAAGGAGCTCAGAGCTGCCATGCCTCCCAGGAAGACACCCTCCAGGAGCCTCCATGTTCCTCTTGGGCTTTTAGAAAGGCTTCATTACATAGGCACGATTGATTAAACCATTAGCCATTGGTGATCAACTTGACCTTCAGCCCCTGCCTGCTTCCAGGAGGTTGGGGGTTCGGCTGAGAGTCCAACTCTCTAATCATGCCTTGGTCTTTCCTGTGACCAGCCCTACCCTAAAGCTGTCAGTCAACACTAGCATACAGAAAGAGAGACAGTACTTTGGAGATTCCGAGGATTTTAGGAGTTGTATGCCAGGAAAGGGGACAAAGACCAAATAATAATTCACAGAATCACACCCGGCAACAAAAGATGGCCCATCCATAGCAGTGTTTCATTGGCCAATGATTTAAAAAACACGAACAACTGACTTGGTAATCTCCCCCATTGTTTCTCTCTTATTCCCAGCCTGGCCATAGAAGGCATTTGAGCATTAATTTGGACTTCATTCTAGAAAAACCTTTCTTTAGGACCACAAGCTGGCTGAGGAGGTTTTCCTGAGCCCTTTATCCAGTTGCTCTAGAAATAAATCAGGGACTTGGAGCCCACATATTTAGATATTTAAGTATCGAATACACAACTGTATCCACACATCTCAATATCTAATACACAACTGCAGGGTGCAGTGGCTTACACCTGTAATCTCAACAACCTGGGAGGATGGCTAGGGCCCCCGAGTTCTGGAGCTCACGACCAGCCTGGGAAACAGCAGGACCCTGTCTCTAAAAAAAAAAAAATTTTTTTGGTATGTTTTTGGAATGGCCCATACTGGTTGTTTCCGTCTATGTGTAGTGCTTCTTTCAGAAGCTCTTGTAAAGCAGGCCTGGTGGTGATGAAATCTCTGAGTACTTGCTTGTTCGCAAAAAATTTTATTTTTCCTTCACTTACGAAGCTTAGTTTGGCTGGATATGAAATTCTAGGCTGAAAGTTCTTTTCTTTAAGGATGTTGAATGTTGGCCCTCACTCTCTTCTGGCCTGCAGGGTCTCTGCTGAGAGATCTGCTGTGAGTCTGACGGGCTTCCCTTTGTGGGTAACCCGACCCTTCTCTCTAGCTGCCCTTAGCATTTTCTCCTTCATTTCAACCCTGGTGAATCTGACGATTATGTGCCTTGGGGTTGCTCTTCTTGAGGAATATCTTTGTGGTGTTCTCTGTATTTCCTGGACTTGAATACTGGCCTGCCTTGCTAGGTTGAGGAAGTTTTTCTGGATAATATCCTGAAGAGTATTTTCCAGCTTGGATTCATTCTCTTCGTCACATTCAGGTACACCTATCAAACGCAGATTAGGTCTTTTCACATAGTCCCATATTTCTTGGAGACTTTGTTCATTCCTTTTTACCCTTTTTTCTCTAATCTTCCTTCTCGTTTTATTTCATTGAGTTGATCTTCAACTTCTGATATCCTTTCTTCTGCCTGGTCAATTTGGCTGTTGTACATGCTTCGTGAAGTTCTCGTGTTGTGTTTTTCAGCTCCATCAATTCACTTATATTCCTACGTTGTCCATTCTCATTAGCATTTCATTAAATCTTCTTTCAGGGTTCTTAGTTTCTTTGCATTGGGTTAGAACATGTTCTTTTAGCTCACAGAAGTTTCTTATTATCCATCTTCTGAAGCCTGATTCTGTCAGTTCATCACACTCATTCTCCATCAGATCTTGTTCTCTTGCTGATGAGGAGCTGCGATCCCCTGTAGGAGGAGAGGCATTCTGATTTCGGGTGTTCTCAGCCTTTTTGCACTGGATTCTTCCCATTTTTGTGAATTTATCCTCCTGTTGCCTTTGTAATTGCCGACTTTCAGATTGGGTCTCTGAGTGGATGTCTGGCTTGTTCGTGATGAAGTTTTTTCTGTTTCTTAGTTTTCCTTCGGCGGACGCCCCTTCCCCACAGAGCTAGGCCTTCCCGAGTTCAGCCATGCTTGCTGTAAAACTCTCAGTCCTCAGTGCTTCCAGTTGCTGTTCTCCTTGTGGGGATGGGCCCAGCCGAGCCGGACTCAAAGGGCACCCAGTCCTGTATACTCCACACTGAGAAGCGGTGCCCTGGGGCGCCGGCGACCCCTGTGGCTCCTCCGCCAGGAATCTCCCAGTTTGTTGGCAACAAAAATTCATCTGAAATTGTGGAGTCCACTCGCTCTCTGTGCTTTCACTGGGAGCTCCAATCCTGAGCTGCTGCTATCTGCCATCTTGGATCTCTCTCCCTGCTTAATTTTTTAAATCACGTCAATCTCTGTTAAATTTCTCAGATAAATTTCTGAGTTGTTCTTCTATGTTATCTTGGAGATCTCTGAGTTTCTTTAAAATTGCTATTTTGAATTCTTGGTTGGAGAGCTCACAAATTATCATCTAATTAGGCTCAGTCACTGGATTTTGCTTTGTCCTTCTGAGGAGGTCATGGTTCTCTATTTGGTGCTGTTTCTAGTAGGTATATATCTATTTCTTTGCATTGAAGGATTAGTTATTTACATTTTCTCTTCCTGGCTTCAATATATTATATACTTGCTTAGCAAATCATTACCGCTAAGTTGCTGCCTCCATTTTGGCTCCACATGCCATCTTAAGCCCAGATTTGTCTTCCTCTAGTAAATGATGGGAGTGCTGCCTAACCCAAATGGGAGGGATCCCAAAGATATTATCCTGGGGGTATGGGAAGACAAGGCTAGGGGTTTGTGCCCAAGGGACCTGTGGAACATACTTCCTACAGCATGGTGCTGCTGAACAGCCACTCTGATTCGACATCTCCTTTAACCAACTTACAGAGCAGTTTCCAGGGCTGGGGATGGTGATCCCACCTACCCACTTTGTCTCTGTCTTTCCTCAGGGTTATTTCCTTCTTCAGGCAGTCACAATAGTTTCTGTGGGTTAAAGAAAGAACAGTTTCCTTCCAGGGAAACCAAGATAGTAGAAAAGTTAGTTTACCACCTCAGTTTCATTTTTTCCAGTGTAGAAACCATGAGTTTCTACATGGAGAAGATTTTCCATGTACTTGTTGCCAGAAAGAATGGGGAAGGAAAGGCATCACAGATGTGGAAGTCTGCTTCTCTTACCATCTGCTCAGAATTTTTACACTTCCCTGTGGCCTTGGGAACTATTTCATCCTCATATTTGAGTTCTGGGTTGTTGACAGTGAAAATCTCAGTGCTGTATATTTGTTTTGGGGAGGGAGGGAGTGGGAGGGAGTGAAGCCAGCTTGCTTCTATACTGTCATTTTAAAACTGGAAATCCCCAATCCTTGTTTTTAAAACCATGAACAGCAGTGGGTTCAGGCTATACTTTAATGAACATTAGTGTATAGTACTTTCTCAGCCTCTCATGGTTGAGTGAGGCCATGTGACTAGTTCTGGCCAATGAGCTATGGAGCCAAAATTCCACAGTTGCGAGTCACTTTCGGGCTGCAATATTTAATTGTTAAAACACCCAGAGCTCACCTTCTCTCTGCCAGAGCAACAAAAAATGCTCAGATGATGGTAGCTCTGACATTTTGAATATCAGAGTAAAGACTGTGTGGCATAGGATTTCTAGTCAATCAACAATAGATATATAGCATGAATGATAAATGAACCTTGCTCTTTTAAGCCACTGAGACTTAGAGATTTTTTAATACATCAGCCTTGCTGAGACTATCTTTATTGACAAATAAGTTTTTTTATGAATAAGAAGTATTAGTAGTCAAATGAGTTGAATAACCTTCTTTAGTGCAGGACTTCTCAAAGTCATCAATGTGTTATATACATTGTGACTCTCCAAGAAGGGATATGTAGATGCATTATTTCCCAAATTTATTGGTGATCTGTGAAACAAAAATGAAATCATAAATGAAAATGAGTACTGTACCAACTCAGAAATACACTTTTGAGGACTGTTCCTGATGGGTTTGTCCATGAGGAGCTAGGATTCAGTAAGCTTGTATTTCTTAATGTTTAACACACAGCAAATCAGCAATACACTTTGACAGTAGTAACATTTCATCTCTGGGTGTCACTTAGACCTTCTACTGTTGCAGACCCACCTCGATGGCCTTTCTGAAACAAATTACTTCCAAGACTAAGGGCTTCTCTCTTAAGTGCTATGACCACACCAAATTAATCAGCTAGCCTTATTTGTAAAGTGGATCATAATATAATATACTCTAGGTCTTCATGAAATCACTCTAGTCTCATTAAGTCCTGCTGTCATTTGCCACTTGATTAGAGTCTGTGGGGTTGTGGGGGGAATCCCTCCTTGCTACAGTCTTTGAGTTTCCATTGCATACCACTAAATGTCAGTGGGGCCAGTCACTTCCCTCTCCAGGAATATTAGATGAGAGGAATCTTCTGGCTCCTATTTTCTCCTAAATTCCAGGTTGGAATTTTTCCTGATCAATTTTCTTAGTCACCAAAATAATCTTCAGGGAAAATTTTGAAGTTTTCATCTGGATACAGAAGTTAAGTAAAGCCAAGCAATAATATATCAAAAAGAGGCCTTATTTTGGGGCACCAAGTTATTTTTCTCTGCATGTGCAACAGCAAAATTGTATGAAATGTTCTGAGTGACACCTTGCTCACCAACAGAATCCTTCATTTATCCCTTCATTCAACAAACACTGACAGAGCTATTCATGAACTCATTCACTAAGCACTGGAAATATAGTTTGTGGAAAAGCAAAACAAAAAGGAGAGGTAGAAGCTCTCTTGTCTTTGAGTTTATCATTTACTTAAGGCAGACATTACAACTAACCAGAACTAGGGTGACTACATTGAAGAAACCCTACAAGTTTCTGTGAAGCAGTGGTAGGGAAAATGACATTTAAAGGGGACTTAAAGCCTAAATAGGAACTACCTAGGCTAAAGGGGAGAAGGGCCTAGGTAGAGGGAAGAACAGGTATAAAGGTTCTTGAGTCAGGAAGAAGCAGGATGCATCCTGAGAGAATGGCAGCAGAGCTGAAGAAAAGAGAAAGAAAAGAATAGAGAAAGGAGAAAAGAATGTTGACAGATGAGACTGGGGATGTAAGCAGGGACAAGTGATTATGGATATTTAATTACACATGCTATGTGTTTTATCATATATATTATTAGTTAATACAGATATACAAAATAGTATACCAAAACGGCCCAAGAATACATATCCAGGAGTCAGTGCTGAGGTTAGCACTTTATTTTGCTCCACCATATTTACTTATGCCTTCCTAGAGTTCATTTATTGTTGGCCAAAACTGACAAACGATGACTATCATTCCTTACCTAGATAGAGTTGTCTGTGATTTAATCTAACCTGGGTTCCTTTGAGTGGTACTGGAAATGCAAAATCTTATTAATGAGAATTTAATTGTCTTCCATAATGGCTCCTAATTCAGTCTCATGTTATGCAGCTAAGAACTAGATAAGGAGATTAAGAGTTCCCAACAGTGACCATGGTTGCTGGGCATATCTCTGGGCCAGCAGCAAGTGATAAGCAGGTTGACAGACATAGTAGGCTGCAATTTCTACAATCTTGGACACGACGTGGAATGAAGCAGATAACATTACTCATCTTGTTGAAATACATTCCAATTTCCTTCTGTTAACATAAACATAATGTTTCAATTTAAAATGATTTTCTTTGTAGAGTGGTTCTAATGTAATCTATATGTTCTCTGTTTCTGTGTCCTTGATCTTTTAAAAATTGATGTGATTTTTCTATTTTGGTTTTACTTTAACTGTATTTTAAATCTTCTTCTTCAGTCATTTTTTGTTATATTCTGAAGGACAATCTTTTTGGAATTCATAACCCGTCACTGTTGTGATTCACCATCTGTCTCAGAAATCATAGAACCCATTTACATGGTTATTTAGGCTTTGAGGTTTGTGCAATTTTATTATCTCTGATCAAGTCATTTGTATGATGGAAAACAGTTTGTCTTTGACAGTTTTCTGATTCTTATTGAAAATGAAACCTCTATGCTGAATTTCAAGGGATTTTTTTATCATTTAAGATAAATGCAAAACTTTATTATTCAGTTTCTGCATTTTGTGAAAATATCAAATACATTTAAATTAATAAGTATTCAAGTTTTTTTTCTTGTTGAGAAGAACATTTAGCATTAAGCAACAATTATTTAAATCATGCTCCTAGAGACGTATATATATGTTTATTCTCCATACTTGCCTATATGCTTATAAATATACATCTTAGTTCTTTGAGTTTTATAGTGAATATTTTCTCTAAAATGAAGTATATTATATATATGCTGAGTGAAACTGGCATGAGCAAAGGTTTGGAGGTAGCAAGGCAAATCATTGCTTTCTGTGATAACAGTAAGAAATGTCCTTGAGGACATACCATACCTAGAAAGGAGTTTTTACTGAGTTACCTATAATGCTCATTGAATTTCTGATTCACTCAAATATATGGGGGTTTTTCCCATGAGCGTTATTTGTTGAGAACAATAGAAACTTCATACCTTCCTTTCTGTACATTAATTTTCTCCCTTTTCCTGACAGATATGGTTCCCCCGCCCCCACCCCCCAGGCACTACTGAGAAAAAAACTCAAGGTACTTTTGGACAAACTGGTTGGGTTTAGGCCCTCTCATCAGCGAGGCATTGTGAGATTTGTGTTGTTTATGTAGTACCCCAAGGTAACACCAGTAAGTGCAAGAAACAAATTATCTGACAGTAATGAAATCATGTTCTTCCAGAACAAACAATACAAGGCCCTAGAGGTAATGGGGACAGGAAAGAGTACAGTCCAAGCAATACTCCTTTGCATACCCTGGGAGAATGCAGCACACAGCATGCTGTTATTAGAGCTAGCAAGCTTCTTATAGGAAGTGGATACACTGGGTTTCTTTGCAGCAGGAATAGGAGCTGTGTTGATGTGCATGAGTTGGGAGATCTGCTGGGGAGGATAATGTAGGGTGTTGGCCTGAAGTTTTGAGTGCCTCAGTTTGGTGGTTAAAGATGCCAGAGGAGATGAAAGGGCCAGAGGAAGGAGTGGAGGTGGGGTGTGGGATGGGGCTGTAGGAAGGATGAGAAAGAGTTGTAAGCAGGTGCAGAGTTGTGGGGAGGCTGGAAGGTGAAGAGAAGCCAAAGCAGAGTGGGAGAAACATAGTCTGAACAGCAGGAAAGGAAAATGGACTTGGCAGTAACATTTGGCAAAGACTGGAGTAGGAAACTGATGAGAAAGAGGCCAGTGAGAAGGAGTTTGTGTAAATCAAGGCAGAATGTGATGAGTGTCTTGGCAACACAGAGAAATAAAAAGATCAGATTTTAGGGGAAAAAAGATTTTAAGTAAAGCTAGATATGAGGACACACCAATAAAGAGAACATGAACTTAGGAGTCAAGTTTAATCTGTTTCTGTAGTTACCTTTCCTCTCACTTATTCCCATGTTAAGTGACCCCTATTTTGTCAAAACTCTTCCCTTGATCTTCAAAAGCACTGTTTTCCTGTTTTCCATTTACTTCTCTGTTATACTTTTCCCCATGGTTTCAACTTTTCTTTCAGATGCCTCATGTATATATATCTCCAACCTGAAGCTCCCAGAGCTTTAATTTTGAATTTCTGCTGGATGGATATTTCCTAATAGATGCACTGCTATCACCTCATATATAAAACTGGTTTTCTTTGTATATAATTTTATAGTACCTCCTCTGTGGTATCACCATTCTCTAGTTATCCACACTCAAAACCTTACCCTATCCAAATAGTGACTAGAGGTAGGCAGGCAGTTGGGGATGGGAAGTCCACTATTATCTATGAGATTATTCAGAGATCTTCTAGGAGATCTACTCATTCACATGATGAGAGCTTCAGTAAGGGCAAAAGGCACAGGTCCACGTTTCAGCCTGCAGTAAGGCAAAAGAGAAAATTGAGAACAAAGCAGCTTTCTTTGAAGAGTATAACATGGAAGTTGCACACATCACTTACCACTCCCATCTCTTGGGGCAGTACCTAGTCATATGACCACACCTAGCTGCAAAGGAAGCTGGAAAATGTAATCTGTACCTGGGAGTCTGAGTCCATCTACAATCAGAGTTTTATTACTGGAAGGAAGAAGGAGAAATGCTCTGTGTGGAAGGTAGGGAGAGTGTTAGGGGGAGGGGAGAAGGAATTAGCTAGAACACTGTGCCACAATCACAAAACCCCACAAGGATCTTTATTTCCTCCAATTTTCAGTACTTATCTGCTTCAATTAAATTTACATTCCTTTGCTTTGTTATTTCTTTTACATTTTTATTATCTCTCTACCTAAAATATAATCTCCTTGAGGACTCAAACTGCATGATAAAATCTTTGAGCACCTAGCACAGCACCTGGTACATAGTGGGTGTGTAAAAATTATCATTTTCACAAATTATGATGATTATGATGACTTTTGGAATCAAACACAATTGGAAGTTGTGGCACAAGCTGGGAGAGAAGAACCTACTCTGAACAGTACATTAAGACATGTTAGTTGAAAGAGTTACCAACTACAGGGCTCAAGAATGTGTAGGCTGGGCATGGAAGCTCATGCCTGTAATCCCAGCACTTTGGGAGGCCAAGGTGGGCAGATCACTTGAGGGCAGGAGTTCAAGACCAGCCTGGCCAACATGGTGAAACCCCATCTCTACTAAAACTACAAAAATTAGTCAGGTGTGGTGGTGCACGCCTGTAATCCCAGCTACTTGGGGAGGCTGAGGCACGAGAGTCACTTGAACCCAGAAGGCAGATTGTACCACTGCACTCCAGCCTGGGTGACAGTGAGACTCTGTCTCCAAAAAAAAAAAAAAGTGTATGCTGTTGCTGTGGTACACATATTAAACCTTTTAATAAAAGTGCTTTGATAGCATTCAGCCAACCTTCCTAATGCCATGTGAGATGACCTTGAGTATACTTAAAATCAACAGAGCTGAGAAGTTTTGGTGCCAGGCTCATTATCTCATTGAATCTTTACATCTGTATGAGGTCAGTATTAGCCTCCTTTTAAATATGAGGAAACTGAGGCTTAGAGGAAGTTAAAGAACTCACCCTCATACTATCATGTGAATGCTGAGTGATATTTAACACTTGCTTTTCTCACCCAAAAATCCAGTGTTTTTCCCACATACCGCCAATTTATGAGTGTGATATGTATAAGATGGCAATAAACTAACCAGAAATCCTGAACATAAATAGTCATAAAAAGGGAAGGCAGAATTTAATAGGCAAACCTATGGATCTTAATGAGATCATTCAGCCACCCGTACTCCTAGGCTAAAAATGGGGGGAGACCTAACAGAAGCCATGCTATAGCGTCTTAATGCAAATGGGGCAATATCTCCTGGTTACTCCAGAAGTCTGAAGGTCATAACTCTAGATGCTATACTGCTATAGACAAACTTCAGACCAATATGATGACTCTGTCAGCTATCAGAAAAGCTATAATGAGCAGTGTGAAGTAGCCAGGGGAGTGGGGTGAAGGTGGGACAATATCAGAAGAAATAAAACAGAATCCATGGGGATTAGTCAGGGGGCTGTGACCTTGTGTAAAAGACTGAATCAGGATGCAAAACCCTACAAAGAAAGGCCAGGGAGTTTGTGAAAGGAGTCATGTAAATACAAGAAAATGACCTTCTCGACAAGGAAAATGGAAACAAGGAGGATGAGAAAATAACTTACTACAGATGGCCAAGAAGTCACTTACATCACTATTAAACACAGCCACATTGAATGAAATTGGCAGAACCCAGCTCCAAGCTTATTACATGAAGAAGCTCATTTTGTGAAGAAACATGAGTTACAGATATAATTGCTTAATAGCTTACAGGCTTCTGGCAAAATGGAGGTGTCAGATGGGACTGGGTTACAAAAATGTTCAGGTGCAAATTTTAAAGGACCATGGCTTCAGGTGGTTCTGATGTCACTGAGGAAACACCACAGGGTCCCCACTGTGTCAATGGGAATATGCAAAGCCTCCCACTGCATGACTAAGGATAGGCTAGTGTGTCAGTGTTTTCACTAGGAAAAAAAAGTAAGTGCCTTTATGCTATTAAAATGCTTATTACCTTATTAATTCCATAATAGTGTTAGAAATTTGACATTATTCTAGTTCAAGGGATCTCCACAGAGACGTTCTTTCCAGAAAGGAGGACATTGAAAGAAATACAGCCACAATTATTTTTTTGATATGAGAGACAGGATCAACTGGTGTTTGTTTTGTCAATAGAGATGATAACACATACGATAATGTCAACAATATATTGTCTAAACCTCATTTAACAGGGTGATTTGCCCAAAATTAGACCTCCTATAGTTTTTGATAGAATTGGGGATAAGGGTCTGAAACTTCTATTAGAAATAGAGATATGATATGAGCTCTACTTTAAGATAAAATTGTCCTTTTTGGTATTGAGAGAACATCTATTTTAGATCTCTGGTTAAGCAAGGATGAAGCAAAAAATAATTTTTTAAGTGGTAGGGGTGATGTGCTCTATAGCTCAGTCACAACTCTGTCTCCTTGTGAGCGGAATCATATCCCAGCAGAAGCTGCTCTGAGCCCGGGAGTGAGAGGAAGCCTCTGAGGGGTTGAGGGCTTGGGCTTCAGAGTGGTGACAAGGCCAGGCTGGCACTGGCACCTGGGAAGAAGGCCATGACCTAAGGAGGGAGACACTAACATGGGACCCTGCTAGGGCATGGGGACCTTGAGCACATTCTAGCTTTGTACCAATTTAAAAAGTTTTCTATACTTTAACTCCCTTGTGCAATTCTTAAGCCAAAAGTAAGATTTGGTTTAATACAGTTGTCTGGTCTTAGCTGTGTTTGGAGAATTGGGAGACAGATCTGTGCCCACACTTGGGAAAAGGGTGAGAGGAAGGGAGCAACAGTGTGAGGAGGCACAGGGGTCAGCAAAGGGCCAGGAGGTGACAGAATACAGCCAGACAGGAGTGGGGAACTTGCAAGCATTCCTTCTAGGTTCATTGAAACACAGAGGGGTAAGCGACAACTAGGTAATAACTTGACAGAAGAAAATTCCAAAACTTTTGCTCCTCTGTAAAAATCTTTACACATCAATATCAGCTCTAATGGTCAAGTAAATGCATATGAATAATTATTTATTCCTGCTGAGTAGTTCACGCAGTCTTGAGATAGCTCTTCTCTCATCCCTTTTCCCTATTTCGCTCTGTCCAAACCAAGGGGCTCACCAGGCATTGGCCAGAGTCAGACTACCATCATCTCCTTCTCTGCAGCCTGGAGCGTCTTCACCTTTGGTTAAACAGACACTGGAAGGTTGAGACCTCTGAACAAGGTTACCTCTTTACCCCAAACCCTAATCGAATATAATCCCTCATCTCTCCTCTGCCATTTCTTCAACATTTTAGAGGATAATCAGAGATTTCTAACCCAGAGAAGGAAGCACAGGAAAGCGTTACAACTTTAAAGACCCAACACCTCTTTTAGTAGTCATGGCCCTTTTTGGGAACTTGGGGCAAACTTTGTAAAAGATAAAGCCTTCTTGGTGCGCTGATTCTTGGGAAATTGTATTAGCGAAGTGTGGTGTCTTTCATGCAATGTTTTAGTTCAAGGGCAACTCTAGAAAGGAAAATGTAAAATAATTGTCAGCCAAAAACGTCACTATATTTCATTGTCCTCCCTAGCTCATCAGCCCATGAACCAGAAGGGACCCTAAGAGGAGGACTTTCTGATACTATCCAGTCAGGACTTTTTCTCTAAGATAATCTGTGGTTTATATAATCATAGATGAATTCCTTGCTCTGCTATGGAGAAATTTATTACTTAAGTTTTACCTACCAGTAATAAGTTTTTCCAAAGCACAGAAAGGAATCCATTCTAAGCCATTCTTCTTTAGAAAGCAGCAAGCAGAAGCTCACTTTTAACCAGTTAGTTGAGATCAACCGAAAGAACAAGAGTATGACAGGAAGAATATTATGCAAATATCAGATAATCCACTAAATTAAAAGTTTAAAAACCCCTTACATTGGGGAAGGAGGCAATCTCAAAAGTTTTTAAATAAAAATTTACTTTTTATTTTACTGTTGCTACTGCTGCTGCTTTTTAGTGTTTCCTATTTTATTTTAATAATAGAAAATAATAGGTTTCTGAAGACTTATTAACAATTATCAATTGAAATGATATGGGATTTGAGGTTAGAGAGATGTAAAAAAGTATTGTGTCTCTGCCACCTTTTTGTGTGTGACTTTGAGGAAGTTATGTACAGTCTCAGAGCTTCTCTTTCATTTTCTGTAATTATATCTACCTCATTGGGTTTAGAGAGAGGTAATAAAGAATCCAAATATAGAGCACCTAAAATGCTGTCTGGTACATCTTAGACACAATAAATGGCCATTGTTATTATGATGACTATTGAAATAATTTTAATAACTGTTTCAGCACAAGCCCTTCACACTCAAAAAATTAGAACAGCAGAAACATAACATACTGAAATCTTGGAACTAAATTTGCTCATTATAGCAACTTTTAAGTATCAATTTAGTGTGCAAGGTTCAAGATTTCCTGAGGAATACCAAAATTCCCAAGACACATACAAATATAGTTTGGCTGTGTTCCCACCCAAATTTCATCTTGATTTGTAGCTCCCATAATTCCCACATGTTGTAGGAGAGACCCAGTGGGAGATAATTGAATCACAGGGGCAATTTCCCCCATTCCGTTCTCGTGGTAGTGAGTAAGTCTCACACGATCTGATGGTTTTACAAGGAGAGAGCCCTTTCAGTTGGCTCTCGTTCTCTCTCTCTCTCTCTCTCTCTCTCTCTCTCTCTCCCCCCTCTCCCCTCCCCCACCCCGCTACCATGTAGGACATGCCTTTCACCTTCCGCCATGATTGTGAGGCCTCCCCAGCCACATGGAACTGTGAGTCCATTAAACCTCTTTTTCCTTATACATTGCCCAGTCTCAGGTATGTCTTTATCAGCGGCATGAAAATGGACAAATACAGTAACTTTCTACTACAGAAAATTGAGTAACAAGATGGCAGCCACTGATGGCCAAGAGCTGACCTGGCATTTGCAGCTAGACCGTGGTGTCCTCCTGTTGAACATAAATAATTTAATAGTAAACCATTTACAGACAATAAAATCAACATTGTCCAAACCACAAAAAATAAACATCCCCATATTCTGTATAATGTGAGCAATTGCTGATTCTCTACCAATCATAACTTCAGTTGTGCTTAATTCTTCTCACCTTTCAGACAGGAATTACTAGGGTACCCAGTCACAAAATTACTACTTCCTAATAGCCTTCAATCCAAAGAAAAGTCCCACTTCCTTAAAACCTCACCAAATTCTTGAATATACTCTTTTTCCTTTAGAAGTATGTCGACACTGGTGCACTATTTATAGCATTGTTACTGAGGAGAAGTCTCTGAGGTCAACCTGATTATTTCTGCTTTTTAGGAAACTTACTTTTTTATGTGTGAGTGAACTTAAGATTCACTTTTTTCTTTGTTCTTGAAGATCTATAATTTTTTTTCAGGTTAAAGCTTGATGTTGATTATTCTGTGTCATTTTTTTCTAGGTTAAAGCTGAGTTCTTTCAACCTGTAGATTCAATTCTGTTGATTATTCCAGAAGAGTTTTCTTTTATTGTATTGCTGAATACTTTTCTCTTTTTCATGTTTTCTGTTCTATTCTTCAGAAATTCTTTTCAGAGATCCTGCTGGATCTGGTCTTATATCTATCATCTTCTGTCAAATCACATTACCTGCTTTTCCTATAGCCACCCCTGCTGCCTGACATACAGCCAACTATTGCTTTTCTAATTGCAACATCCTTGCATGTGCCTTTTTGGACAGGGACATTTATTTTAGTTCATCTATATTTTGCCTGAGGTCTGACAAAGCACATGTTATTTTTCCATGTCCTATTTTATGTTGACCCAAATTTCATAATGTTTGACAGATATTTTATAATATGTGATTTAGGGTTCTTAACCCTCCTTCGTTATAACCTTTGTGTTATTTTGGGCAGAGTTCAAAAGAAAGAAGTTTCATCTCTAGCTAAAAGTGTCAGAGTTGTTTTTAAAAGTGTACTGTATAGTCCTAGTACAATGATGGTGTTTGGGAATGATCATTGTCTCCTTGACTTCCACTTCATGCCCTCACTTTGTATAGAAGTCATGTGATTGGAGGAATAATCTTGGTTTCAGGGCCTGGCATATCTCTAAGTAAGAGCTTGGTTCAGGAGTGAGCATGTGAAGTATGAGATGAAGCTTGCAAAACTTCTGGGAAATATTTTCTCTATCTTACAAGAGAGCACAGCTAAGAATAGCTTTTTTGTTCCTCTGTTAATGTCCTATATAGATGTGAGGTCTAGAAGAATTGTGGCCATCTTGACTTCATCTTAAGGATGAGGCTAACATATGGTATAACCAGAGATAAGAAACTAGAGGACGAAGAAGTGTGTTCACAAAGTTATGCTAGCCTTCAAGCTGCCTTCCTTTGCACTTCCAGCAAATCTAGCCAATGCCAACACATTTCTTTATTGTTTAAACATGTTGAGTTAAAGTCATCTTAGCTAAAAAAAAAAAAATACAGCAATACAGTTCTTGTTCTGCCTTCACTCTCCACCTCAGTAGTAGGTTCACTTAGAAATACGTCAAGGCAGTTCACATGACCATAGTGGTAACAAGTGCCAAGCTTATCTTGAATGCCTTGGACTATATTATGTGCACTGAAATTTCCCAGTAAAATTTTAATATTTTTTTCTTGTGACAATTACAAGCAAAATAATCATAGATTAAAGGCCCCATTGGCTCTAATTCTGTGATTTTTAGGAAGAGCTATGATTATTCTGCCTAAGAAAAATAGTGTATCTTGACTCAAGGCCTTCATGATAAAGTACAAAACAACATACTGAATATAGTGCTTGTCTTCCTTCTGAAAATGTTCAATGGAAGTGAAGGTGTGCGATAGAGATACGTGAGAACTGTTAGATGGTTGAAAAGTGATAGGATGGACCACATGTGGCTAAAATAGAGTCTTTACAACTTGGTCATTCCAATTTATTCCCTTCCATTACAGCTAAAATTTATTGAGAGTTAATTTTGCTTTAAATAAAATAATTTAAAATAAAGTTTATTTCTTCCATAATAAAAAGAAAATAACTTTCTTGCAGTTTCACCCTGAATTTTTAAATCACCTAGCTATATTGTTAAATTTAATTATAAATTCTTTTGTTCAATAGCTATCTATTGAGCACTATTTGCCTGGCATTTTGCCAGACACTAGGGAGCTAATGGGAAGAAAGGACAAGAAGACGTGGGGATGAAGAAGGAGATTCCAGACTCTGAGGCACTCCTAGCCTCTGCAGACACAGACACACAAAAACACAACAGTTAGATGGCAATACAGACAAGGACATAGTTAAGAACCCACAGGGAGCCTAACAGTGAAAATAGCAAATTTAAGGTATTGTGTTGATGCTTTACTGTGTTAACTCTCTCAAGGATATCTTTATTTGTAAGAACTTCTTGGATACCATGTTTTAGTTTTCAGCAATGATGGAGAGTAAAGAAAAAATTTAGAAGAAAACAACCCTCAAGTAATATGATGCAGAGCATCATTTCCCTGTGGAAATAACAGTGGTTTGAGTTACTGCTTATATTGACAGATGCTATCAACTTAGCATTCCTATTGCAGAACTCTACTCTTACATAACTTTGGAGGATACATTCATTTCTTGGGGTTACTCAAATTCTTGTCATTAAATTAAGGCTGCAATGTTGTATTCAAACATCAGGGATCTGAAAGTGTTAATTTTGTTTCAAAAGGTGACTGACAAATTTAGGAAATAGCTTATAATATTTAGTTCATATTTATATATGTGGTTTGGAATTCTCTTTGGCATGTTAGAATAGGTCTTCACACTCTATTACCGTGAACACAAGTGACTGTTAGAATGGAATTTACAGGGCAAGGATTATTATATATCTAGCTTTTGGATTATTTTTATCTTAGAATCTTGCACAGCTTTTCCTCCCACGATTAGCAATGGACATAAAGCAATAGTGTTCTGGAGAGGAATTAGCATATCTCTTGGTAACATCTTGTAATGGTGACTGGCATTTGGGGCAATTGATTCATCAATAAGTGATTTGCAGGAATTTCACCCTGGAGAAGTAGTTAGAGCCATCACTCACAAGTCACAATGCTGGGCCATTTTAGATGATGATTATATGCTGTTACAGAATTTTCAATCCTAGCCCCAGATTTCTCTACCGACAATGAAAACTCACAAAAGGAATGTAGATAGAGCTCAGGATAACCCAAGAATACTTTCATGGGAGTGCTGAATTTGCCTTCTTTGTGGCTGAGACCAAAATCTTGCATCATTTCTCACTCCTGTGAAATTAGGAACAAGAGGAGAGGCAGTGTTCCTTCTGGGAATTAATGCCTCACTCTGCTGTCATATTTTCCAGTCTCTTCTACTAAGATGTGATTTTCAAATGCTTAATAATTCTGGGCATATACAGAACCAACCTCAATAACAAAACCACACAGGAGTTGCCATTAAATGTAGACCCTTTTCTACCATGAGGTGTCCTGACACAGAGCTGTTTCCATTCTGTTATTAGGTCTCAAGGAGTCATTAATGAAGGTGGTCTCCTAATTAGGATCCAAACAGAACACACTTGTCTGACTTTTGAATCAGGTGCTCCCCAACTTCCGGGCTCCAGCTCAAGAGGCTTATTGCCCTGGGACAATTTATTTCACCTTCAGCACCTTCAGACTGTCTCTGGAATCTCTGTTAGGCTGAGTGACTAAATTTTGACTAGCTGTGGCCCCGGGGAGCTAATTTCACTAACAGATGCCCTCCTCCCGAGTTCTCATCAACCACTGGATGTGGAGACCAGAAAGAAAACCTTAAGTTTGTCTGAAAGCCTGTGGAATACAAACCAAAAAGCGCCTGTATCCCACCAGCTAGACTGACTGCACACAGAAAGATGCTCACATCTTCTGCTACGTGTGTGAGGCACTGTGGGTCTGACTTTCAATCTGAGCAAAAGTTTAAGAATAATAAAAGAATAATCCATTGAGCTGTAAAAGCCACAGATGCCACAGTTAATGGTTAATGCAAACTTGGAGAGTATTTACCAAAGGCAGGGAAGCCCAGATGTCCACCCTGGCCCTATACTACCCTATCTCACTGTGCTCCCTGTGTCCCTGCCCAACACTGTCAGACTTCTGATACTTCCTTGAACACAAAATTGACATTCAGAACTTTATGCTTTTACTTCAGGGAGATCCCTGTTTTTTTATTTCTACCTGGCCAAATTACACTCCAGCTAATGTTGGATTCTCCTCAGCGAAGCTCCTGTGCTCCACCCCCTGTCAAAATAAATGCTCTTTTCTCTGTGTTTTCTATAGTACTTTTATCAAAATGTTCTATAGAAATGCTTTCTGCGCACTTCTCTTTCATTTTCTTTAATTATTTAATTTGTTTCCGACGGAGTTTTGCTCTGTCTCCCAGGCTGGATTGCAGTGGCGCAATCTCGGGTCACTGTAACTCCTGACCCCCAGGCTCAAGCAGTTGTTCTGCCTCAGCCTCCCGAGTAGCTGGGATTACAGGTGCCCAACACCTCACCTGGCTAATTTTTTGTATTTTTGGTAGAGACGAGGTTTCACCATGTTGTCCAGCCTGGTCTTGAACTCCTGACCTCAGGTGATCCATCTGCCTCAGCCTCCTAAATTGCTGGGATTATAGGAGTGACCCATGGCATCCGGCCTTTCTCTTTCATTTTCCATAAAGCTTTGGCTAAGGATATTATCCATTGAACCTTTCCCTGTCCCCTAGACAATGATTGTGAATCAAATTTTCCTGAATTAGATAGGAGAATAAACTTTATCTCTTATGAAGACTTTGTATCCTTCATTCTTTCAAACATTATATTGCCATCTTATTTTTCGCCGCCAGGAAAGTTAAGACTAGGTTTTGTATTCTTTCTCAGTAATGGTAGGGACTTTCATAGCTGTTTTGCTCCTCATAACCTATGGTTCTCTACTTTTATTTTCATTCTGTTAATTTTTTGCAGTAATCATCTTTGTGAATGAACTCAATTTATTTTTAGAAATAGGGCATAAACAAAGACAAGACCAAAGTGTTACATTAGAATGATACTTGGAGAAGATATTCATGTGAATGGGTATAGGAATTAGGTCTAAATGGATGGCCTCCCCAGGGCCTAACTTAATTTAGCCTGTTGTTAGAGCAAATGATATCTCTTAAATCGTTTTCCTTACAAAATCATTCTCTCAATCAGTTTTTGGGTAAAAGCTAAATATTGGATTATTTAAATGAAGGTGGTGGGAGCTTAAGCAAGTTGAGTGGAACAAAATTTGGATCCAGTTCTGTGACTTGAGGCCAAAGGAAGAAGAGACCTAATTTGGGAAACTGTGTGGGAGCAAGTGATTTGATAGAGTGACTTTACACAGAAGCATCCCTGGATGAACCCATAGCCTGTGGGGAATGAGGCTTAGGCTGCAAAATTCTTCTTGTCTTAAATTCAGCAGCAGGTGCTGAATTGAGTGGGAATTGTAGAAGGGAGAAAAGGGGAGATGAAGAGCTCAGTGGGCTCCACTCTGGAAAGCTGGGACAAATAAAGGGAAGGGAAGCAAGACTGGGTCTGGTTGTGTTGGACTAGAGTCCACGCTAGTGTTTTCCTAGCACAGTTCTCTAATGACCAGCACCTGCTTGCAGTCCAGCCTAGTAACACTCAGTCTATCCCTGAATCATTGTTTTCTAGCAGGAACTCTACTTTGAATCTCAAGAAAACAAAAATCAGGTGGACCCCAGGGTCCAAGTGTTTCCTGCTGTCCTTATGAGGCCCCAGATCAACAGCCCACAGCCCTCTCACCACCCCAATTTGACCACTACCACCTCATCACTACCAGCTGAATCCTTGCCAGGAGAACCTGCTGAAGGGAGGGAGTGTGGCTTAGATCCATGGGACATCTTTTTTCTTTCAGGTATGCAGTATCACATGTAGCCTAATGGAAAAACAGGCAGAGAAAGGAAGGGCAAGCCTCATTCCTAGTAATGATACAAGATTGGGCACAAATGCTTCTAATCACGATAACCTTCTGAAAATGCCAAATATTTCTCAGAAAAATGAAGAAAATGATTTTATTTTTCTTAATAACTTTCCTGGCCAAGACAATGTCAAAAGAAGAACCCTCAAAGCAAGGGACTGCCCCACTAGGAATGTCACTTTCCTTTCAGGGAACTTTCATTCCCCTGCCATCACCAATGACAGGAACTGTCAGCTTCCTCATCCCTCTCTTTTCCTTTTCCAGTTCTTGTCTCCAAAGGATGCTTTCAAATTCCTGGTCTGCCTATTTCTCATTCTGGAGCAGTGCCTCCATCAGAGCTGCTGCCAGAGAAGGTGATTGCTTCCACTCCAGCTTCTGATGGAAGTAGTAAGGATGGTTCCCTGAAGGACGCTGCTTTCATCTTTCCTCTGCCTGGGGGTCAGAGTCTCTCCCTACCACCACCCGAATCCCCTCTGTGTTCTGGAAGATCCCTTTTCCCAGACAGCTGCTGGGTTTTTCCATCAAGGGACAAGCAAGCCATCTCCATTTACACCAGATGGCACCTGGAAATCTCTCTCTCTTCTTTCTTTTTTTTTCTCTCTCTCTCTTTCCTTTCCTCAACATACATTAATATTTAAGCGAGTTGTTTCCAAAATCAATCCAAGTAGAAAACCCCTATAAAGCATTTATTATTTCAATAATGATGCATGGCTTACTTTTTCCAGTTTCCTGTGACATCTGAAATTTGAAAAAAATCCAAACTAAAATGTATGTAAATGTTTATTTCCTTAAATTGGCTTTTATATTTACTTTAAATAAAAGGGGAGTATCTTGAAAATGTAACATGTATTTAATTGAATACCCAGAAGACAACCCTCTGTCCTCTTCCCCTATCAAACTCAGCCAAAGCAAGGAACTTAAGGTGAAACAAGAGGTGTAACAAATCCTAGTTACGTAAAGGCAGATTGAAGGTTGCCTTCAAATTGGATATTGCCAACTTTTTGCTCTACTCTAGTGTTTTTCATGGATTGCATCTTGACAACTTTTGCCCAGTGTGAATGCAAATAGCAGCAAAGAGGCATCCACGTAGTAATGCTCAAAAATGTGACCATGACTGGTCTGAAAAGCAGCATATAGATACTAGAGGAAAAAACAAAAACCAAAATGCATATTTGCTCTTTGAATCATGGCAATGGTGAGGAGCTACTGAGAAATAAAAATAAAATTCTAAGTCTCCTAACTGACTGAATGAACCCTCCCCTGGCCAAGTAGACCCCAGAGGAACCTCAAAAACTGAATCTCGGCCATGACCGGATGGGAGGTCAGACACACTTTGAATACCCCCTCTCTTTACGACCAGGAGGCTTATTCTTTCAGAGCTAAGCTGACACCAGCCCTTGCAAAAGACTCCACCACAGATATAAACCAACAGCCTGACACTACCCTTTCTTTTGTGCCTCATAAAAGACTACTGACCACAGAGTGGTTCTGGCTAGACTAAGGAGAATGTGCAGCAATCATGTTCTCTGATTTACCTTTTGATGTCACAGCGCAAAAAACTCCATCCTTGGATCATGCTAACACCACCATTTTTTTGTATGTGGGACCCATGAAGGAAAATGAAGCTCAATTGTGCATGCACGTTTCTCCTTTCATAAATATTCATGACTTCTCCTATAGCTTACTGCATATGTATATTTGGCCACCCTGCACAGCATAAATTTCTGTTCCCTTTAACTCTCCCTTGAAATGTCTGTTTCTAGTTTCTGGCTGGAAGGTATGCTTCCCAGCCTGGCAGAATAGCCACCCTGCAGGCTGCAACCTTTTATGAAAAATAAAACACCTTTCCAAATTTATGAACCTCCTCATTCTTCAGTTGACACTACTTTGGTTTAACATACTGATTTCAATAGAGATCACGTTGGATATTAAAAGTGAAGTGTAAAAAGAACTGAGAAGAAGGGAAAGAAATATCTAATTTTTAAGTATATAGTTACATGCTTTTATTCTGGCAGTAAGACAGATGATTAGACAAGCCTGATTTCTTTTCTAATACTAAGTAAAATTTTCCCCAGCTATTCTTATGATTTTCTTCTTTCTCATATGAAGTTTTCCACAGTGATAACATGTAAAACTATAATTAAATACACAAAAAAACAGTTCAATGGGCTAAAAATCTGCTGTCCTTAAGTTGTTGTGTTGTGTATGACAGTTTTGCAAATACTCTGGTTTTATAAACATGAAATCAATCATAAACTGCATATTCAGTTTTGAGTGAGATCCTTCTAGTTCTGAAGCAATACTGTTGGCCCACACTAGTGTCACTGGCAGGATATGTTCATGGCACACTGTGGTAGACAGGATATCAGGCATTCTGGAAATATGGGCTCTGGATCTGGTTTTACTTATTATTTAAGGTAGATTTCAAATATTTTGATTTGTTAAGTAACTTCTTAGTCCATGTTTTTAAAATCACATGAAGTTGGTAACTGGACTGGCAGGCATCTGGAAGTGTCCAGTTCCATGGGAAAATTAGGCAAAACTTGGTTATGTCATTTTGTGATTTTGAGTATGGAAGGAAAGATGGAATTGGACAGGTAGGAAGGGAGAAGAAAAGTTGCCCAACATAATGGGAATGTGCATATCCCTCCTGCTACTAGTTCTATATACTATTTCTACTTAGGTATTTTTAGTAGAGAACATGCATGTAAAGCTGTTGACATAATACAAGGATAATGCTACATATTCTGAATAGGATACAAATAGTCAAAAAATACCATCTTTCTTTCATTCTAAGATATTCAGTTTAATTCATTTTCTTAGAAAATGTTAAGAATATTACATTAAATGAATAAATGAAGCATAAGGCAAATTCTTATTTCAGAAATGTTAAAATGTAAAAAAAAAATGTATTTTAGATTCCAAAACCTATGTTATTAATTTAGTGCCCTGCATTGTGTCAAATGATATGAGAATATAAGAAGCATAAAATCTACTTAAGTAGCTAAGACATAAACAATGAATCAAGTAGAAAAACACAGGGACTCATCTGGCTGGAATACTAAAAATCTGGCTCAACAATGTCAGACCTCAGAGAGCAAATTTTCTATAGGTTATATATAATTGAAACTCTGTGATTAATGAAGAAAATGAAAATAATTTAAGGAGGGACTGGATAAACAAGAACTAAGTGAAAATATTTACATTAGAAAAGGTAAATTAAGAAACACCAACCCACCAAAGTATCTTTTAACTTTCCTGTTTACATACTCTTTCACTTTAAAATTCAGTCTTTTTGACACATATCTTTAGAGAAAACAGTCCCTCAGCCTCACACTTATATTAGGAGAAAGATTTAGTTCCTCAAAGTCACATGGTGAGTCTAATAAGACAATCCGTAAAATATTTTGGTCTCCAGACCATCATTAAGGCACAGAAAATAAGATTTTAAAGAAGTATATTGAATAATAAAAACTCAATAGATACACACTGATATACAAACAAACACATGCACATTCTCTCTCTTTCCCCTCAACCCCCTCTCTTTCTCTCTCTTTTTATGAAAACTGATTAATTTTCAAGGCTTTCTGATATTTTATAACTATATGTCTACATATGTATGTTTCTTTGGGGGATTAGGAAATCTGGGAATCTCACATATGTTCTTGGGATACTGTATCTCAACTGTAGTCTGAAGTGTTTCTATTTCTCTATAACTTACACTTTAAAATTATAATTGATGAACAATTCAGCATATTGCTTAATGGTTTTGAAAATACACTTGGCAAGGCAACCAGGTGGCTGGATGAGGTTGGGAACAATCATGCTGCCAAATTAGCTCCATTTAAACTTTAAAAAAGAAAAACCAAAGGCAATAAAATTTCACTGTTTATATTAGAAGTCACCTTTGAATTTTTCTGGTTTAGTCCAATAGAATTAAACTATTGGAGCCTCTGGAGGTGGGGTCTAGGTTTTGGTGTTTATAAGGAGCTGCCTAGATGACTCAAAAGTATAGTCAGGATGGAGAAGAACTGATCTAGCTCAATCTTCTCCCTTGTGCAGGATTTTTTACTGTAACATCCCTGATAAATGATCTTTTATTCTTTTGTTGTTGATATTGTATTGGCTTTTTAAAAAATGACAATATGTTTTATTATTCAAACTCAAAAATCTGCATCAAAAATTAAAACAAAAACAAAATAATATATATGTGATACTTTTGCTTAGTAATATTTTAGCTAAAATATGGCATCTAATGATTTTTAAGCTATTTCACTGAGTAAAGGGGCCTGAAATAAACTCTGGTTCTCATGAGAGGACGACATAATATGTAACGGGTGTTTAAAGTTACTTTATTGATGTGTAATCTTTATATAATAAAAGTTACTAATTTTAAGTGTACTATTTGATGAGTTTTGACAAGCAAATGCAGTCATATGCCCATTATAAAAATCGTGACAGAGGATATTTTTATAATTACCTCAATTCTCTCTGCTCCTTTTGATGTAGACAGGAGACAGGGAAATACTGGGTAGAAGAGGGCAGTTCCCTGGCAAAGGCTCCATCCTCAAGCCTGGCAACCCATTGCCCTAAGTGAAAACAGGCCCTAAATGAAAAAGCAAAAGTTGCCTTTTGGCCCGCCACACCTCCTGTCCTGTTCCCATGTAAACCCCAAACCCCAGGCTCCATGAGGATTCAAGAGGATGAACAGAAGAGTGGAAGAACAGCAGAATGGGACAGCAGAGAGACGAGAAGTAGGGTCTGTATGCTGGGAGAGTTCGACTGGGGAAAGTCACAGAGGAGATCAGCCACTGGATGGCTAAACTCCAAGGGAAGATCATCTTCCCACTCCATCCCACTTCCAGCTTTCCATCCATCCTACTGAGATCCATCTCCACCACTCAATAAAACCCTGTCATTCATCCTTCAAGTCTGTGTGTGACCTGATTCTTCCTGGGTGTTGGACAAGAACTTGGGTACCAAGAGGGCACTGGGCTGTTTAACACTTAGGCCATCCATGGACAGCAAGCCTAAAAGAGTGCACTGTAACACATGCCCACTTGGGCTTCAGGAGTTGCAGGCTCCCACCCCTGGATGTTGCCATGGGGCCGGAATCCAGGGGCACTTGCCCTGGCTCCTGCATGTCTACATGCTTCCCATCCCATAAAGGATTTGAGCATGTATGTTGGCCAAACAGATGAGCCACACTCCTGTCACATGTCCTGCGAGGGGGGTCAGGGAACTCTCCCTTTTCACTTTGTATTATAGTTAGTTCTCTAGAATCTCTCCCAGCTCCTAGCAACCACTGATACACTTTCCATCGAATGGGCCTATGAAGCCCTCTGAGCCAGAAGTTTTCTTTGTAGGAGGGTGTTAAATTAAGTTTGGCCTAATGCTGCCTCTGAACATATTTTTCATATGCCTAAAGGTTTCTCTATAACCTAATAATGTGCAAACAGATTGTAACCTACTCTTTTTTTTTTTTTTTTTTGAGACACAGTTTTGCTCTTGTTACCCAGGCTAGAGTGCAATAGTGCAATCTGAGCTCACTGCAATCTTTGCCTGCCAGGTTCAAGCAATTCTCTTGCCTCAGCCTCCTGAGTAGCTGGGATTACAGGCACATGCCACCATGCCTAGCTAATTTTTTGCATTTTTAGTAGAAATGAGGTTTCACCACGTTGGCCAGGCTGGTCTTGAACTCGTGACCTCAGGTGATCCACCTGCCTCTGCCTCCCAAAGTGCTGGAATTACAGATGTGAGCCACCGTGCCCACTGTAACCTACTCTTATAACAAGAGTAATGGAAACATAACTAACCACATGCAGCCAACTGTTCAAAGCAGGTTGAAATAAGGCAGACATCCAGCTGCAACCAATTCAGCTGTTTCTGCATCTCACTTTTGTTTTCTATACATCACTTGCATTTTTTGGTCCGTAATGTTACCAATATCAACAGACCATATGGCAGCCCTTGAGTCTGTCTGAACCTATTCTGGTTCTGAGGGCTGCCCAATTCAGAAATTGTTTTTTGCTCAATTAAACTTTGTTAAATTTAATTTGTCTAGAGTTTTTTTTTTTTAACAAAGGTTTTAAACTGTGAATTCCGTTATTTAATAGATATAGAGCTATTGATGTTACCTATTTTCTCTTAAATTAGTTTTGGTAGTTTGTGTCTTTCAAATAATTTGTTCATTTCATGTAAGATATTGAATTTACAAGCATAAGATTGTTCATAACATTTTCTTATTATTTTTAAATGTCTGTATAAACTTTAGTGATGGTCCCTCTTTTATTCCTGACCTTGACAATTCATGCCTTTTCTCTCTCTCTCGTGTGTGTGTGTGTGTTAATAATTCTGATTAGAAATTAGCAATTTTATTGATCTTTTTGAAGATCCATCTTTTGGTTCCAGGGGGTGTTCTAGGGAATAAAGCAAGTCTCAATAAATTTAAAAGTATTGAAATGATAGTAGATCAGTGTTATGTATGGGAGATGCGAGAGGGGAGAAGAAAAGACACACACACAATACCTTTAAGGGTAAACAACCTTTATCCCACGTAAATGGCAATGCAGATATAATAAGCAAATAATATAATAAGCAAATGATATAAGCAAATTGCTATAATAAGCAAATTGCAATGGGAAGAGGAGAAGGGAAAAGCTATGTATCTATTTACACTCACCAGACTACTGAAGATTCATCACCAGACCGGGAAGCAACAGCCTGGGCTTTAGAGTTGTCCACTACACACCAGACTGTGGAGGACTCATCACCAAACCAGGAAGCAAGAGCCTAGGCTCCGGAATCGGCCACTCGTCCGTGCACAGACAGGAGAGGGCTCATGAAGCTTCGGTGCGATCTGGAACTCTAGCCCTTTTTGTAATGAGTTGTTTGGCACGAGACCCAGTCATGAGGGCCCTTCATGACTGGGCTCAAGGAACTCAAAAAGGTCAACTTGTTTTTGCGATTGTCTGTTGTTTTCTAATAACTAACATATAGGCATAGATTGAAATAGAGATTTTTCCAAAAGAGTGCTGGATGAATGCCTCAAGGGGCTCATGCAACCTGTTCCGGGGCTTGGTGACCATTGTTTGTGTCCACATTCAACCGAGTTCAAATTTAATATTTAACGTTTCCTCCACAATTCGGAAACACAAGTGCCCCTCCCTGTGTCCATGTGTTTTCCACCATAAATGAATTAAACTAAAAAACAGTAACAGAAAATACCTTAAAAACACTCCAAAATAAACAACAAACTTTTCAATAATTCTTAGGTCAAAGAAGAAATCCCAAGGAACTTTTTAACGGAATGAAAATAAAAACACAACATACCAAAATGTGTTGGATGTAGCTAAAGTAGTGCTTAGAAAAAATAAATAGCTTCAAATGCTTA
Source organism: Cheracebus regulus (assembly GCA_963574635.1). NCBI lineage: Eukaryota > Metazoa > Chordata > Mammalia > Primates > Pitheciidae > Cheracebus > Cheracebus regulus. The sequence continues at coordinate 31,763 of CAUYQU010001498.1, forward strand.
TATTAGAAAATTAGAAACACCAAACTGATTATATAAATTTCAAACCAAACTGGAATAAGAAATACAAATTAAACCCAGCATCAGTAGAAGTGATACAGACAGGAGGCAAGGAAATAATGGGTCTATTGGAGCTTTTATGGGTAGAGGGTGGGGGTGTACTATTGAAGTTTTTATGGGTACAGGGATTGGGATGTATTGTGTATCATTGTTACACAGCACTATAACAGTACATTGGTGTGTTCCATATACTCTTGGAAAAAATGTGTATCATTCTGTTGTTGGGTAGAATAGAAATCCTTAAGAAAATATTAGCAAATCAAATCCAACAATATATAAGTAGGCTACTACACCATAAGAAAGTAGGGTTTCTTCCAGGAATGTAAGATGAGTTTAATATTCAAAAGTCAATCGCTAGGTCAGGTTGGTTGATAATGTTGCTGAAGTCTCCTACATTTTAAATAACTTTTTGTCTACCTATTCTATCAATTACTGAGAACTATCGAAATGTCCAACTTTATTTGTAGATTTTTCTGCCTTTCCTTTCTGTTCTACAAGTTTTTTTTTGGTTCATGTACTTTGAAATCGTTATTAGGTGTATACAGTTAAGATTTGTATGTTCTTTTCATGAATTGACACCTTTATCATTATGAATTTTTAAAAATCTCTATTTCATTTTTGAGATCTAATTTGTATGTTGATATAGTCACTCCTGCTTTCCTTTGGTTCGTGTTTTCATGATGTATCTTTTTCTATTTTCTTACATTAATTTTATCTATAAGTTAAGTTGATAGCTTATAGTTGGGTCTTAAATTTTTTTAGTTGTATTTTAAGTTCTGGGGTACATGTGCAGAACATGCAGATTTGTTACATAGGTATACATGTGCCATGGTGGCGGACTGCATCCATCACCCCATCATCTACATTAGGTATTTCTCCTAGTGCTATCCATCCCCTAGCCCCCTGCCCCTGACAGGCCAGTGTGGGATGTTCCCCTCTCTGTGTTCATGTTTTCTCATTGTTCAACTCCCACTTATGAGTGAGAACATGTGGTGTTTGGTTTTCTATTCTTGTGTTAGTTTGCTGAGAATAATTGTTTCTAGCTTCATCCATGTCCCTGCAAAAGACATGAACTCATCCTTTTTTATGGCTGCATAGTAGTCCATGGCGTATATGTGCTGCATGTTCTTTATCCAGTATATCACTGATAGGCATTTGGGTTAGTTTCAAGTCTTTGCTATTGTGAACAGTGCTGCAATAAATATATGTGTGCATGTGTCTTTATAATAGAATGATTAATAATTCTTTGGGTATATACCCAGTAATGGGATTGCTGGGTCAAATGTTATTTCTAGTTTTAGATCCTTGAGGAATCAACACACCGTTTTCCATAATGGTTGAATTAATTTACACTCCTACCAACAGTGTATAAGCATTCCTATTTTTCCACATTCTCTCCAGCAACTGTTGTCTCCTAACTTTTTAATGATGGCCATTCTAACTGGTGTGAGATGGTATCTCAATGTGGTTTTGGTTTGCATTTCTCTAATGACCAGTGATGATGACCTTTTTTCCATATGTTTGTTGGCTGCATAAATGTCTCCTTTTGAGAAATATCTGTTCATATCCTTTGCCCACTTTTTGATGGGGCTTTTTTTCTGTAAATTTATTTAAGTTTTTTTTGTAGACTCTGGATATTAGCCCTTTGTCAGATGGATAGATTGCAAAAATTTTCTCCCATTCTGTAGGTTGCCTGTTCACTCTGATGATAATTTATTTTGCAGAGTGGAAGCTCTTTAGTTTAAGTAGATTCCATTTGTCAGTTTTGGCTTTTGTTGCCATTGCTTTTGGTGTTTTAGTCATGAAGTCTTCGCCCATGCCTGTGTTCTGAATGGTATTGCCTAGATTTTCTTCTAGGGTTTTTATGGTTTTAGGTCTTACATCTAAATCTTTAAACCACCTGGAGTTAATTTTTGTATAAGGTGTAAGGAAGGGATCCAGTTTCAGCTTTCTGCATATGGCTAGCCAGTTTTCCCAACACGATTTATTAAATAGGGAATCCTTTCCCCATTGCTTGTTTTTGATAGGTTTGTTAAAGATCAGATGGTTGTATATGTGTGGCATTACTTCTGAGTCCAGAGTCATTGAGACTTGTTGCTAACAAACTGTTACTAAGTAAATCCTACTATAAGAAATAGTTTTCCATTCAGAAAGAAGCTTGTGTGCCACTTCCTTAATATGTGTAACAAATTCTAAGTATTACTATTAGAAAGGAGGACACTAAATTAACACTATGTATGAACAATATGTTTGGATCTTAAAAAACAAAAGGATTGACTTTTTTAAAAGAATTAATGACAATTGTGTAGTCAGATTTACAGAAATGGAAACTTAGGGAAATCCATTAGTACCTGGGTGGTTTAAATATTCTTTTAAGTTGTATTTATGCTTTTAATTTGCTTTGCATGCCGCTGCTTCACAAAAGAACAAACATAAACTTTAACCACATCTTATGCTAACAATTTTATACTCTAAGTATTGTACTGGCAAATGTACCTATTAAAAGACATTTTCTTTAGATAGTCTTTCTGAGGACCAGAATAGATTGAACTAAGAGCGAGGCTAAAATTTGGCCATCTGCCCTTGTCTGGCTCTCTAGTGCCCCTCCCCCATCCTTCTTTGGGACTCCCCTCCCCATCTCCCTGTTACTATCCAGCAACTAAAAGGTTAAAGGCCTGACCCAGCAGGTGACAGTCCAACTCAGTGCTGGCCTCCTTACCCTCCTTGCTGCACTGCACTCCTGAGTTAGGGACACATTTCAGGACGGCTTATTTGATCTGTGTAGAATCTAAGAAGTGATCTGATTCAAAGATCACCCATCTCTCACAAAAGCAGTCGTCTCAGTTTCTCAAGAAGATCGATTATTACATAAGGTTCATGACTCAGCCACAGAAAAGTGATCCTATCAATCTGCTTGTGTTCACTTTTCATTTTAGCTTAATGGGTGTTTGCTCAGTGTCCAGGTTTTATCTGTATTTGCAAATTTATTTTATTATTGTAAGCAATATTTTAGAAGTTGAAATTGATCTTATAAAGCTGTATAGCTTTTAGGGCATTTTCTTTTCTCGTTAAAATTCAAGGACCATATTCTAGTTTTAATTTTGGGGCATCACAAGCATATACATATGTGAAGTGTCTATGAGTCAAACCCTTTCTCGTTATTTTATGAGTTTCTGGGAAATCACAAAACACCCTTTGAATAGCAGGCAAGAGAAGTATTATATAGTTAGAGGGAAGAACTCCTGTGCTGGCAGTGGGTAGTATTTCAGCATTTGTATTAAGCAAAATAATGTTGACTTCTGTTTCTTCAATCCTCCCTCTCCAAGCTATGGAAGTTGAAATTTCTCATTAGGCCACAAGGTGGCAGATTAATTGCAGAAAAAAAAAATCTTCGTATAAAAGCAATAGGGAAATTTCTTCAGCTAAAGGGAAATAAAGAAATATCCTTTTTCCATCTAATACCCACTGTGTGGTGCTCCTCCCTGACCAGAAGTTATGCTTGCTAAAAGACTGGATGGTTTAACAGCATTTCTTGCATGTTTTACTGTTTCTTTGAAAGAAAGAAAAAGATCTCTGACCATCTCCTCATGATCCTCCTGAAAACACAGCTTGCTTGAATCCTACTGGGAAAGGCCTCTTGTGGAAGCCCCAGAGTCGACTTCCAATACAGAGGAATTTTCAGTCTTCTGTCTCTGTCAGTCAGCTGAATCATTTATGGCTGGTATCTTCTTTTCTAGTGCCAATAAGCCCTGTCACTGGTGAGCTGGGCCCACCTTGAGACGCATGTCTCTTGCAATTTCTGGGCCTACTGCAAGTGCTCCTAACTGTCCCCCCTACCTCCAGCCTTCCAACCTCTAGCCACCAGAGTTGCCTTCCTACACGTCAGAGCCGACCATGCCACTCTCCTGCTTAAAAGTCCATCTCATTGGCTATGGGACCAAATGAAAACTCCAATGCATGGCACACAAGCCCTTTCCAACCTGGTCCACAAACACCCACATGCACAAACCCATCCTTATTAATTCAGTAACACAGACATTTAGTGATTTGTGAAACATGCCTGATTTTTCATGACTCTGTTTACATACTCTGTTTCCTCTATCTAGATTGTTCTTCCTTGTCTGTATCTGGCAAACCCTAAATCCCACATGATGCTTTGCTTGACCTCTCAAGTGGACCCACAGTATTGCTGCTATGAAAGGAAAATAACTCTTGGGACCCCAAAATCACTACACTAAAGGGAAAAGTCAAGCCAGAAATTGCTTAGGGCAAACCTACCAGCCTCCCATTCTACTCAAAGCCATCCCTCCACTCACTGAAATAAATATATATCTCATTACCTCCTTTGGAAAGGCTAGTCAGAAACTCAATGCCACCATTTATCTCTCACCTACTTACAACCTGGAAGCCCCCTCCCCACTTCCTCACCTTGCTGGACAGAACCAGTGTGCATTTTACATATATTGATTGATGTCTCAGTCAATACATGTGGGCATTTATTGCTATAAATTTTCCTCTAGACACTGCTTTAAATGTGTACCAGAGATTCTGGTATGTTGTGTCTTCATTCTTGTTGGTTTTGAAGAACATTTTTATTTCTGACTTAATTTCATTGTTTATCCAGTTAACATTCAAGAGCCAGTTGTTCAGTTTCCCTGAAGTTGTGTGGTTCTGAGTTAGTTTCTGAATTCTGAGTTCTAATTTGATTGCCCTGTGGTCTGAGAGACTCTTTGTTATGACTTCCATTCTTTTGCTTTTGCTGAGGAGTGATTTACTTCCAATTATGTGGTCAGTTTTAGAGTAGGTTTGATGTGGTGCTGAGAAGAATGTGTATTCTGTAGATTTGGGGTAGAGAATTCTTTAATGTCTATTAGATTTGCTTGGTCCAGGTCTGAGTTCAAGTCCTGGATATACTTGTTAATTTTCTGTCTCTTTGATCTGTCTAATATTGACAGTGGAGTGTTAAAGTCTCCTACTATTATTTTCTGGGAGTCTAAGTGTCTTTTCAGGTCAATAAGAACTTGCTTTATGTATCTGGGTGCTCTTGTATTGGGCGTGTATATGTTTAGGATCCTTGGCTCTTCTTGTTGCATTCATCCTCTTACCATTATGTAATGCCCTTCTTTGTCTTTTTTTTTTTTTTAATCTTTGTTGGTTCAAAGTCTATTTTATTAGAGACTAGAATTACAATTCCTGCTTTTTTTTTCTCTCTCCATTTGCTTAGTAGATCTTCCTCTGTCCCTTTATTTTGAGCCTGTGTGTATCCTTGCATGTGAGATGGGTTTCCTGGATACAGCACACCAGTGGGTTTTGACTTTTTATCCAATTTGCCAGTCTGTATCTTTTGACTGGGGCATTTAGCCCATTTACATTTAAGGTTAATATTGTTATATGTGAATTTGATCCTGCCATTTTGATGCTAGCTGGCTGTTTTCCCCATTAGTTGATGCAGTTTCTTCATTGTGTCAATGCTCTTTACCATTTAGTACATTTTTGGAGTGGCTGGTACTGGTTATTCCTTTTATGTTTAGTGCTTCTTTCAGGAGCTTTTGTAGAGCAGGCCTGGTGGTGATGAAATCTCTGAGCAATTGCTTTTCATAAAGGATTTTATTTCTCCTTCACTTATGAAGCTTAGTTTCACTGGATATGAAATTCTAGGTTGAAAGTTCTTTTTTTTTTTAAGGATGTTGAATATTGACCCCCACTCTCTTCTGGCTGGTAGGGTTTCTGCTGAGAGACCCACTGTGAGTCTGATAGGCTTCCCTTTGTGGGTAATCCTACCTTTCTCTCTGGATGCCCTTAGCATTTTTTCTTTCACTTCCACCCTGGCGAATCTGATGATTATGTGCCTTGGGGTTGCTCTTCTTGAGGAATATCTTTGTGGTGTTCTCTGTATTTCCTGGACTTGAATGTTGGCCTGCCTTGCTAGGTTGGGGAAGTTCTCCTGGAAAATATCCTGAAGAGTGTTTTCCAGCTTAGATTCATTCTCTCCATCACATTCAGGTACACCTATCAAATGTAGATTAGGTCTTTCACATAATCTCATATTTCTTGGAGGCTTTGTTTATTTCTTTTTACTCTTTTTTCTCTATTCTTCCCTTCTTGTTTTATTTCATTGAGTTGATCTTCAATCTCTGATATCCTTTCTTCTGCTTGGTTAATTTGGCTATTGAAACTTGTGTATGCTTCACAAAGTTCTCGTGTTGCGTTTTTCAGCTCCATCAATTCATTTATATTCCTCTCTAAGCTGTTTATTCTCATTAGCATTTTGTCAAACTTTTTTTCAAGGTTCTTAGTTTCTTTGCATTGGGTTAGAACATGATCTTTTAGCTCAGAGAACTTTGTTATTACCCACCTTCTGAAGCCTGTTTCTATCAATTCATCAGACTCATTGTCCATCCAGTCTTGTTCCCTTGCTGGTGAGGATTTGTGATCCCTTGGAGGAGGAAAGGAGAGGCATTCTAGTTTTGAGTATTTTCATCCTTTTTGTGCTGGTTTCTTCCCATCTTTGTGGATTTATCCGCCTGTGGCCTCTGTGGTTGTTGACTTTTAGGTGGGGTCTCTGAGTAGATGTCCTTTTTGTTGGTGATGAAGTTATTTCTTTCTGTTTCTTAGTTTTCCTTGCAACAGTCAGGCCCCCTGCTATAGAACTGCTAGATGTCCATTCCAGACCCTGCTTGCCTGGGGATTATCTGCAGTGGCTGCAGAACAGTAAGGGTTGTTGCCAGTTTCTTCTTCTTTTATCTTTGTCCCAGAGGGATACCTCCAGATGTCAGCCTGAGCTCCCTTTATGAGGTGTCTCTTTGGATATACAGGGGTCAGGGAGCTGCTTGAGGAGACAGTCTGACCTTTATATGAGTTCAAGTGCTGAGCTGTGATCTCTGTTGTTCCATTCAGACTGCTGGGCAGTTACTTTTAAGTCTGTTCCAGTGGAACTAATAACCGCCTTTTTTTCCCAGGTGCTCTGTCTCTGGAAGGTGGGGCTTTATTTATAAGTTCCTGTCATTCTGCTGCCTTTTTTCAGAGATGCTCCACCCAGTGAGGAGGTAGCCTAGTCACAATCTGCTAGCAGAGGCGTTGCTAAGCTGCTGTGGGCTCTGCCCAGCTGCTGTGTGAACTTACTTGCAGTTTTCTTTTTAGGTTATAGTTAGAACTGCCTCAGTAATGGTGGTCTGCCTTATTAATGGCAGACTGTCTCTGTAATGACAGACTGCCTCAGTAATGGTGGACACCCTTCCCCCTACAGAGCTGGACCATCCCGGGTCCTACTGTACTTGCTGTGAAACTCTCAATCCAGAGCATTTCAGATTGCTGGTCTTTGTAGGTGTGGGACCAGCTGAGTCAGATCACCTGGCTCCCTGTTTCAGCCCCTTTTCTTTTCAGTTGAACAGGCAACTCTGTCTCCCAGGCATTCTAGTCGCCTGGGTTTGTGTGAGTTTTTGTGTGGATACCTGCTGCACTGGCTGAAACAGCGGCACTGGAGACTCATGGTGCTTTTCCACCAAGGAATCTCCTGGTCTGTGGGCAGTAAAAATTCTTTTGGAAATGCAGTAATCACTCACCATCTGCGTTTTCTCTGGGAACTGCAATCCAGAGCTGTTCCTATTCAGTCATCTTGGATCTTCCCCCTAAAATGTTTCTATCTTTTTAAAAAATCACATTCATAATAGAAAACCAGTTTTCTAGAATAGGTGACAAAAACAAAAGAAGAAATTTCAAAGCAATTTCAGCATGCTCAGGATACTCAGTTTTACCTTTTATTTAAAATGAAGTAAATGATGCTGTAATTTCAACAATCATTTTCAATCGTCCACCAATAGAATGTTACAGCAATCTATCCCTTAAAATCTAATGTTTGTCTCCCAATGAAATAAAAAGGTTCTATACTCGTGAATATTCCATTGCCTTTTTGTGACATAAAATAAAAATTAAAATGTTCTATCAAATTTGTGAGGTACTCAGTGTTAATTTTTGAGACATATAATATCAAGATTACCTTCTACTTTATTGAAAATTGTGTTAAATTTTGAAATATATCATAACCTGCAAAAATTTTCTAACTTGTAAATTTTTCCATTGTCTTTCAATTTGATTTACCACTGAAAAGTAAGTTGCATTCCTTCTTCATATAGTAGTCAGATAACTAGAAATATCAGTGATATTAAACATGTAAGCAAATCTGTAAAATTTGTGTTCAATTTATATCTTTAAATTTGGGGGGCCCAACTAATTTCTTATTTCTCAGAAGCACCAGAGTTGATTACCTATTTCAATTTAGACTAGAGTGACTTTTTCCCCTTTATAACCATTTTACTCCAGCATAGAAAAAAGCCATTTGCAATTACTTTCCATATTGTTTCATAATTAGTAGAATAAGCTGAATATAATACATTAGGCTTGCTGCTGATAGCTTTTTTTTTTGGCAATAAGACTTTCTGAGTAAAGATGCTGTAATTGATAGACATATTGATACACAATGTAATCTTTTTTAGTTTATATTGTAGACTGGAAACCTAAGTAAATTGTTTTCTACAATGAAAAATCTTTCTTCAAATTTCACATATTTTAAAATAATCACCACATTAGCCATATATGGCCAATTTTAAACTTGTACTCAACATTTTTTTAAAAAAACACTTGCTGGCTTGATTTGTTCCACGTTAGAATTTGCTATGTGCTAATTGCTAACGTGGCCCTTGATCAAATGTATGCATGGAGTAGCACTATCAAAGTATTATAAAAGCCTTGGAATGCTTACTATTGATTTCTGGATTCCTCTCATCACAGAACAGTGATAGTCTGTGGACCAGAAATGGCTTGCATACCTCTCTAGTCTGCATGGCACTGTATTAGAAGACATAATCCAAGACAAGGAAGCAAAGGAAGAATGAGAAAGACCAGGTCTAAGAGAATCCAGAGTAAATGAAGTTATAGAACAGCAACTGATGAGCAGACATAGAGAGCAATTTCCAGATTGGGCAAGGACAGAGGACCAGGAAGAGGCTATAAGGAACAAAGAAAAACAATTGAATTGTTAACTTCCCAGATATGCTTGGCTATGTTACAAGGTGAATTCAAGGGTCTTTTTAATTACTTGAAGGGCTTGGGAAACATTGATTGCAATGACAAAAAGTCATGAAAGCAAACAAAATGTTAGATTATTAGCTGCAGAAAAAAATGAAGTAAATCATGCTTCAAATGATCATCACAAAAGTATGACATAACTGCTGGAGGATGTAGAGAAAGGGATTTGAGGCATGAGGGATGTAAAGATGCTACTTGTTCTCTTTAGAAATTCAATAGATAGTGCCTAAAAATTATAAGCCAAGAAGTAATAGGAAAAGTAAATTATTTAGAATTGTGGAAGCATATACCTGACTATAGAATTTTCAATAGTTACTTCTGGTGAGAAGCAGGCCAGATTAAAGTGAAATCAGAGACTCCTGATTTCTGGATAAGGTTTCTAAAACAATTTGACATAAAAAACCCTGTATGTGTATAAAAAAACATAATGAAAGTTGCCAGTCTAATTTAGTATTTTTATTTTTCACTTCAATGAAATTTTGGTCTACTAAAATGTGTTTCACGCAGTATTTTTTGCTAAGTATATGTCCATACCAATCTCTATAATCTGTTTAAAATTAAACTCAGTTATCATAACTACATCTAATATTCTAACATAATTTTGAGCCATTCTTAAAAGTTTTAAAATTTTATGTGAAAAATAAAATAATTCCCATGCTATTGATCTTTGTGTTTAAAGATCAAGAATTTTGATATTTTAAAGGTTCAATAGGGATGATTGTTTTTTGTGCATGTGACTAAAAAGTGGCTCAGAAGACTTCAAATTATCTTTTTAGACAGTCATCTCACCTCTGAGCAGAGAAACCCCTGCCCTTTGGAGAGAGAAAGCATTTGTACAAATTTCAACCAAGAAGAAATGAGGTTAGAGTGGAAAGTATTTGGCAATGATAAGTTTTAGCTCTTGCCAGAATTACAGTTATTGTGTTTTAAGTTTGTAAAATTTCATATTGCCATGCTGAGTATAAAATACGGTGGTGTTCTTTGAGTACATACATTAAATTTTGTATTAACAGGTAAAAGCATAGATGAGCTTGGTTTCATCAACTGCTAACATATCCTGACAATATCATTTTCATGATTTCTTTTTCCATTATTATTTTAACTATAAAGGTAATGCCAAGATAAGGCAAAGAACTTAAACCTAAAATGAATTTTATTCTGCTCAGTGACCTAAAACATCTCCCTGGGACATTCTTACTTCACTCATATGACCTTTGTTTGTTCTTTGATTTGATGGCCCAGAATCTTTCAGTGATTCTCATCCTTCTAAATGAAAAATTACTGTGACTGCAACTTAGAGTCTCTGAAATTCCCACTAGTAATGCTACCAGGGCATGTGGATAGAGGGATGTCTGGAGAAAAACACATGAGAAATTGCCTTGAGTTATTCTGGAGCAAAATGACACTTGTCTTTGAAATGGAGAAGAGGTTGCTTTCTTGCTCAATCCCTAGGCTCCAAGTAAATTATACCCTCTATCTGTAGACTCACCATAGGGGTTCACACTGGCCTGGAAACAATTTGGTTATTAAGGATTAAAGCCAGAGGAAAAGAGAAATATGGTGTAAAAGCCAATTCATGACATGAGTCTTTCATTCCCAAATGAGTGTGCAGTTGAAATCAGGTTAATATGAATATCAGGGTCACAACGTGGCATAAAGAGGGTATGTGGAAATGCAAGGGCAGAATGACCTGCTTTGCCTTGGTGATGGCAGGTAGATTAATCTTAGGCTGCTTTGGCAATATATTGTGATGAGGAGACTTTCTTCTCTACTGACCACCTCCTCAAGGCGACACCTTAGTCCTCTTTTTCTGTGGAGTTCCCAAAGGCTCTGGGTTTAGATTCACAATCCAATCTCTATACCTTTGTGGTAAGTAGCCACAGGGAATAGAGCTAGAGAGATTTTAAGGACTGATTAGGTCCTATTTGATTCCAAGTCTTTCAGTTACTCCCACCTACAGTTGATCTCATTCCAACTCCCTGCACCTGCTATTGAAGGTTCAGTTTCCAGAACCACTTCTTTGACCCTACAGAGGGAATTTGAACTAGCTTCAACTGTTTCCAGGGTAGTTAAGCATTGCCATCATTTTTCTCTGGGAAGATCCTCAAGGCAGTGAATTAAATCCTAGACCCCCACCCCAATTTCTAGTTATCTTTTTTATCTCAGGCTGCAAATTTCCATGAACTGTACAATACACTAGATATACTATGTTCAAGGACTTGCCTGGATTTTTCTACTTGGATATTAAGAGAAATCTCAAATGCAAAATGTTGCAAACTGAAATCATAATTTATCATGTTCCAAATCCAATCTCCCTATCTGTTCACTTTCATTGATGATAATAATTTCCCTCTCCTCAATCAACTAAGCCAGAAATACTGGTATTTTCCTTGATTCCTACTTCCAGACTATGTTCTTTATGTGACTTAATCACCAACTCTTGATAATTCTTACTCTATTCTGTCTCTCCCATTGATTTATGTAGTCCTATCCCTCCTCTACTACTAAAATCTGACTTCCTACTCTGCTCACTCTGCCCCCAGCCTTCTCTCATTTCTTATTCTGCTGGCACAAGTCACAAATAGAATGATTGAAGTCTTTCAATGTGCCCCTATTGCCTCAGGATAAAATTCCTTTTCCTTAGCATGGCATGAAAAGCTTTTCTGATCTGATTCCTGTCTCTGTTCCACAGGATAGCTCTTGTTCTACCCAGCCATTCCCTTCACATTAATGCCTTGACAATGCTAAACTTCTTGTGTGTTTGAAGCAAATCAAGCTGTGCAATGTCTCTGTGCTTTTTTGTGTCTCCTCTGTAAAGCCTTCTCTTCAATCCACCCAGCAGATCTGGGGGTCTTTCTATACTAATTGGGTTGTTGGACTTCCCATGCTCCTGATTTACTTCTGTCTTTCTCTGACAATTCCTCTAATTTCCCTCTATTTACTCTCCTTAATCTTTGGTGTTTTGTTGGTTACATTGTTAGCCTACCAACTTACTTTACCTCTCTGATCTTACCCACTTTTATAAAACTTAGACTTATAGACCAACAGCCTATTAAACCTTTTCATCCAAAAGCCTAAAAAGAACTTCCAATGCAACATGCTCAAAACTGAGCTCATCTTTGTCCTCTAAGACCTGATTTGCTCTTCTATTCCTTTAATTTGTGAAATAAAATTCGGTCTAATAATCTGACAAAGAAACTCAAGATTTTTCTTGATTTCTCACATTTCCAGAATCTCTAATCAATCACAAAATCTTGTGGATTTTTCCCTAAATGTTTGTTGATTCTGTTGTGCCATTTTATTCTTTATTGCTTCTTTTTAGACGACTATGCGGACTTATAATTGGATATGTGCTCTTCCTATACTTGTTCAATCCCTCCTCCCCATAGCTGCCAGAGTAATATCTTCCCAGCGTATAACTGTCTATATCACTCCCTTGCTGATATGGTTTGGCTCTGTGTCCCCACCTAAATCTCATCTCGAGTTGTAAGCCCCACATATCAGATGAGGGGCCTGGTGGAAGGTGATTGAATCATGGGGGCGAATTCCTCCCTTGCTGTCCTCATGATAGTAAGTGAGTTTTCATGAGATCCAATGGTTTAAAAGCATGGCACTTTCCCCTTTGCTCTCTCTCCTGCCACCGTGTAAGATGTGCCTTGTTTCCCTTTTGCCTTCTTCCATGATTGTAAGTTTCCTGAGGCCTCCCAACCATGTGGAACTGTGAGTCAGTTAAACCTCTTTCCTGTATAAGTTACTCAGTCTCAGGTAATACCTTTATAGCTGTGTGAAAAGGTACCCAACCACTTGCCTAAGCCTTTTCAATAATTTCCACTTAACTAAAGACTGAAGTCCATACTTCCTCACAGCTCCAATATAATTTGATCCCTAACATGCTTAATGTTTTCCCTTTTCACCATCTACTTTGAACTTAATCAGCATCCACAATAATGCACTTATAATGCCCAACATGATGTTCCTTGCTTTTAGGTTTTTGCTAATATCAATACTTCTCCTTGGAATGCTACATGCTCACATGTATAAGATTTCTGTTTATCCTTGAAGAGTCAAAGTGTCTCAGCCTTTCACTTTTACTTCAACTCCTGTAACATACAACTACAGATTTAGTTATTTTATTCTCTTCTTTGCTCCATGTTCTTTTTCTCCATAGGAGATTCATTTCACGCCCATGTCTTCTCCTCTAAGATCTGGCTTCTGAAATTATTCCTTGCTATTGTACACAAGCATGATCTCCAGCTCCATTGGATATTTCCCTTCAGTCTCCAAATGTGTCCTTTGTTTTCAAGTGTTTTTAAAGTCTTTCCTTGATTCTACTGTCATCTATTTTCTTTCTTTTATCGTCCATGAAAGAAAGAAGAGTAGCTTATATCTGCTGCTTCAATTATGTAACCTTCTATGTATTCTTCAGTCTGTTCTAAGTCATTTCAAATAGCAGCACATAATTGAAATTGCTGTCTTTAAGTCATCAGTACTCTGCTGACTTTAAAGTCAAAGATTGTATTTTTGTCCTTATCCTTTATAATCCCTCTGAAATAATTGTGATTAATACACATTTCTCTTTTCTGAAAATGTTTCTAATGTGATTAACCTACAGTGCACCATTTCACTTTTCCTCCAGTATCTACTTCTCCTACTTTTCCACTTATTCTTCTTCTGCTTCCCTATATGCAGGAATGCCTAAAGGAACGATCTGCTTTCCTTTTCTCATTTTTTTTCCTTATGTTATAGCTTCAATCATCTCTTCTTTACAGATAGAACCTAAATGCATATTTTTAAACCTTTACATGCTGTGCTAAGGGAAATACAGGTTTCTGAAATATATGCAATAAGGCACCTCACCTCAGGTTCATGATGGTTTTGGTTTGGTGTGGGAAGCAGGAAGACTGGTAACAGAAGGAGATATTCTCTAAATTGAAGCAAGTAAAGACGGGGACGATAGTTGAGAAGGCTGATTCCAGGCAAGAAAAAATCTCTACATAAAATATAAAAATTAAAGCTATTCAATATTGTGATTACTCAGAGTATGAATGGGAAAATACTGACCATGGTAAAATTGATAGGGTAAGAAAGCACTAGATAATGAAGATACATGTAAACTAACACAAGTACTTTGGGCCTTACACATAAGCAATTGGAAATCTGTTTTAAATAGGGGAATGATAGAGTCATATTTCTATTGATCACCTGAGGTCAGGAGTTTGAGACCAGCCTGGCCAACATGGCAAAACCCAGTCTCTACTAAAATTACAAATATATTAGTTAAGTGTGGTGGTGCATGCTGTAATTCCAGCTACTGGGGAGGCTGAGGCAAGATAATCACTTGAACCTGGGAGGCAGAGGTTGCAGTGAGCCGAAATCATGACACTGCACTCCAAAAACAACAACAACAACAAACAAAAACAAACAAACAACTCCTATTTCTATTACGAAGAATTATTCTGGCTGCAGTGTGAAGGATAAAATGGAAGGACAGGACCAGAGAAAGTGAATATGTTTAGAAACAGTTGCTGAAATTCTTAAAAGCAGATTCTTTGTTACATGAACAGAGAAATGTAGACTGATTTAGAAAACAGGCATGAAACGCCAGATTTCATGATTGCTTTATTGTTGGTGATACAAGATTAAGTAGAATTGATGATGGCCAATGGGCAGGAGTTATACTGTCTGGAGCTCAGAAAAGAGATCAGGAGTAGAGATGCGGATTTGAGATTCATTAGCATATAGGTTTAGCTACAGCTATGGAAGTAGATGAGATCACTCAGAGAGGATATGTAGTGTGAGTACAGTACCTAAGACAGGCCCTGCAGGAATGCCAGTATTTTAAGCATAGTCGAAAGAAGAGGGCTAGGTGGTCCTAGGAAAGTCAGAGAAGTTACTGAAATAAGGAAAAACTTGGAAATGTCAAATGCAGGCAACGGTAGAACTAGGAGTCTCATTTTTAAAAATTGGGGTTAGTGTTGAAGATATCATTTGTGAGTTTGGTAAGGGCACTTTCAGTGGACAGTTGAGATAGAAGTTACATTGCTTTCCTCATTTACCTATTGTTAGGTCTACCCCTTGGACAGGCCACCTAGGCAGCAGCCCTAGCCTTGCCTTTGGCTTTGGAGATAGGGAGGTACAGAGACCACAGACCACTACACTTTACTTCTCTCTTGGAGCATTATTACAAGGCAACTTTGACATTTCTGCATCTATTGATGTGCCAAGTATCCTATAAAAGATGGCAGCAGCGAGGCCTCCTTTCAAGTGTGATTATCTTGGGCTCCCTGCCTTTGAGGGTTGGCACAGACCCCCTTCTATCTCCACTTTGTTGAAATTCTGTTCATTTTCAAGAGACAGGTCAAATGTTACTTCCTCTTAAAAACGTCATTACTTCAACAGAGAATTACCATTCTTCTGTGTTCTCAGAGGACTTTGTGTATAAATTCAAAAAACATGTAAAACATCTTCCTTCATAAAATAGTTACATATGTAGGTCTGTCTTCCCCTGTTTGTATCCCAGACTTTATCTAGTAAGTTGAGGTATTTCATCTTTTTTTATGGAATTGAAGTGTTTACATGCCATGGTTTGCCTGATCACAATACATTATTTTGAAAGTCCAGACTTAGTTTTTCAAGAGGGAGAACTACATTTTCACAGGGAAAAAAATCTGTGAGATAGTTGCTCCCTTCATACTATGAAGACATCTTCAAATAGAGCTCTGAAATTGAAGCTCTAGTCTTTGCATTTGAGAAAGACTTAGTGAATGCTTTCTTGAATGGGGAGGAGGAAGTTAGATTTAATATTTTGTGACTATAGTCTGTGAGTAGCATTCTGAAAACTGTGGAGTAATCTTGGGTCTGACTGTAAATTAGGTTTGCTTAGGACAGTCAGCTATAACAACGTAACAAATAAGTGACTTGCTACTAAGGATGATGGTCTATTTTGCAATCTTATCCTTCAAGGACATATTGGGGCTGAATAACTCACAAAATTGTGCTCCTAAGGAAAGAAATTCTAAGCTTGTGACTAAATGAGGTTTATGTTTCCTGCTGATCTTATGCCTTTTAAAAATGTAATTTTATTTGTATGGTCTCAAAATTGTAATGAAGTGACATCATTTTTTCAAGGTAACAATGAAACTTTGCTTATATCTTTTTACAGTGGAAAATGGCAACAGATATTCTGGCATTTCAAAACAGTTCATTGAGAGTTTTCCATGAATAAATGGTATTTTTTTCTTTATCTAAATTCACTGCCAAAATATTTGGGACTGGACACCTGGGGCACTTGCTTCCTCTTTGTGCACAGGCCTCCTTCTCAATTCACATAGTGTTGACCCAATAAATTCCATCTGTTACAGTCAGAACGCACATCCGTCCAAAGTCAAAGAGAAAAAAATTTGATGTTGGTGTCTACAGCTTCACTTCCTGCTTCATTGACCCCACTCTGGAATGCCCTCTAAAGCTCCATCCTTTCATGAGGCTTAGGCATTCCTGATTTCCTGTACCACCCTTCTCTGCACTTCAAATCAATTTCAGTCGGTTAGGGCTCATTGTGATTTTTATTTACTGATACTTTTCTAACATCTCTGCATTTTATCCAAGCTCTGATAGGTACATGTATAGCTCTGTCCCCATTAGAGGATTTCCAGGCATCAGTGCCCACGGGAGAAAGCAACAGACTCTTCCTGGCCTGTAGAAGTCATGGGCCCATGTTTTACTCATACAAGCCTGTTTTCACTCCCAGGCCTGCAGTGGACATTCAAGTGTCTGTGATCTAAAACCACCAGCAACACTTTTCTCCTTTTAGTTTTTTCGTAGTCCATATTTCTTCAGATAACTTTAATAGCTTCTCTGATCTGTGATCTATACATCACATAAACATTTTTCTCTACATGTATAGATATAAACCCTTTTAAGTGTTTCTTGGAAAGAGCAATCCCTTTTTAATTATTCGTTCCCATTATTTAAACTTAGATATGCTATGGGACAAGCCAACCACTAGAGCCAAAGTGGACCTAATAATAGGGTCTTTCCTCCTGTCTTAAAAAAAATATGTGCACACAATTTTTATGGGCTTCACCTCTGTTACTATTGGGCACACAATTCTCCTGAAGCCACAGTTATTTTGCAAGTCAGCGAGAACTTCTCCAGCACTGGGTTGGAGTTACGTTGGTAACTTTGCTCTAAATTTCCCCTTTAATGGAAAAAAATATGGATTGAAGGCAGAGGAGCATAAATTTTGCAAGTTGCTTTTTCGTGACCAGCCAGAGCCAGCCCTAAATGAAGACACTGTATGCTGCTGGCAGCTGTAGTCTATTCATTCTGATTTCAGTAAGTAATCGGCAGCCAGAGAAGAATTAGAAAGTAAAAGGGGATCAACCAGTTGCTAATCCAGTTGTGACTTTGGTTTGGGGTTCATTTCTTCAAACAGCCAAGTTGTGTGTTGTTCTGTGATTGAGTGCTTTTGTCCTGACAGAACGTTTCATTTTGTACCTTGCTCCATTGTTTTTGGCCACGGACCAAGCCTCACATCTTCTGGTCACAGAATTCCTTTCTGCAGACTCCAGTGTAGGCCAAGGCCTCCAGGTAACATGAGACGCCTCAATTTCCCAGTAGACGGCACATTAAAGTGAGATCTGTTGGCCAGCTGCAGAGACAGGTGTTAGTCTCTTTTAATTTACACCACCCCCATTTATTTGTCCTAAGAATTCCTCTTATGGGGTTATTCACAAATGCTGAAGGAATTGGGCAGATTTTATAGGCGGCAGAGTTTGGGATTAAAGTACTTCACCTGCTTGGTAGTTTAGCTTCATGAACAATACTTCCAAATTTAGCACACATTCTTTTTGTTGTTGTTTTTGTTTACCCTCTATTAATGGGCAAGAAGAGGCGTAGGGCCGCTCAAAAGTCCACCACACAATATGTTTACTGACTCAGATTCCATCTTCACTCTTTGAAGAAGGCTGACTCATGCTGCTTTCTGAGAAACAGGAGGAGTAAAGTAAATGCTGTGATCATTGTCCCTTTTTCATCCATACAGCAGAGCCATGAAAACTGCACTGATTGAGTTCTATCAAATTTAAAGTTGATAGGGCTAATCCAGATCATTTTTTATAGCTCTATGATGCAGATAAAAAAGCATCAAATATCACAGTGTGTACAACAGATTTTGCTGTTGTTTCAAATATGACTTTGAAGAGTCATGATTTTCATTGAAGAAGGTGCTTATAAGATGCTTAGGAGTCCAAGATCTGGTCTGTGTGATAGAGATCACCATGACCCACTCTTACCTCTCCTAATTGGGCAACTCTACTTCTAAGTTGCGTGAGTTTGTTTCTCTTCCTGATCTGAAATTTAGCCATAAAAAGCCTTCTTTGAATGGCCTCAGCAGTGTTTCAGAAGCAACCTGTTCAACTCTGTGGGCCTCTTTGCATAGGCTTGGCTCACTGCTTTTTCCATGCCTGAATGTGCTTCCATCTTTCCTTCTTCAAGACCCAGCTTCTTAAACACCTGCTCAGATAGGAGCTTCAGTGATATGCAAAGGCATCAGTGACATCTGTTCAAGGCCCTTTCTTTTCTTTTCTTTTCATCACTTTTTGTTTAAATCCATTATCCTATAAACTCCAAGAGGACAGGAAAGGGGTCTTTGGACCCACCCTTTTGATGCCTCTGCCAGCAGTAACTATTTATTAAATAAATGAGAATATAATTTTCCAGTTCTGGAGACATGTTTTTGCATTTTGTTTGACAGAGTCACAAATGTAGAAGGCTGATTTAGTTATTTTACTATAGTGTCTCTCTTTCAGGATAGTTGTCTGGCTGATATGAGGTGGATAGCAATATTTTTCAGTATTAGACTAAAGGCTATTTAATTCAAATTTATATGTCATTAGTACAATATATGAATTTATTTTATTTAGGTAATGTATAAGTAAATGCTATATATCCAGTGAAACTGTGAGATTAACAAAGTGGCTATGAGTTTATATAATTTCTTTTTAACATTAAGAATTGTCTCCTTTAAGATGTTTGGATGAGACATAGGCCAAAGAGGAGACAATATCCGGCTCCCTATCTTCCAGAATTCCCGATAGCTGGTTTTTAAGGAAAACTGACATGTTCTTCATGTAAATGCCCTAAGGCTGTTGCATCTGTGGACTCTTCCTCCCTTCCTTCAGACAGGAAATCAGATGAGCCTGGGTAGCAGCAAGACTTTACAAGCGGCCTCCTACCTTGCTGTTACTTGTGACCCTTGGAAGAGACCTGGGCCATTGCTATGTTTGCAAACCCAGTGCTGCCCAACACACACTGCATTCCAACCACAAACATGGTAAGGCATGTCCTATGCATTTGGTGTTCTTCCAGGCCTTGGTGTCTTTGCATGTGACATTTCCCCTACCTGAGCTGCTTCCCCGCGTCTTCTTTTCCCTGTCGTAACCTGGTGAATAGTGACTTTTATTGTAGCCCTAAAAATCAAACACCTTCTTGTTTGAGAAAACATCCTGCCTTTTCTAAGCATAGCTGGTTACTTCTTTCCTACTTGGTTTCATGCCCATACCCCATTTTAACACATGTCATGTGATCTTTCTCTAATTTTGTTTGTTTTGGAGTATTTGTTTTACACGTAAGCCAGGAGTTCCTTGAAGGTGAGAACTGTATCTCACGCTTGTGATTCTAGGGCTTTCTTTACATCCTTCCCTTCTGAACTTCCTCCCCTGCTCTGCCTTACAGAGTCTTGGACTCTGCAGGTGCTCAATTAATTTTGGTTAAATGAATGATTGAATAAATATGTGAGGAGTGAAGAAAACCATACTGATAATTGGTCTTGAAAGGTTTGGGAGGATAAAGACAACCTTTAAACTCTGGGAAAGGGGTCAATGAATGAAAGATAAGGAAGGCTCCAAATTTTAGGGGCTTGTTTTCTTGGACATAGCACTAATTGGTTACAATGGACTTATCAGACCTTTCATGTAACTTTTTCCTTCCTGTCTATTTATTACTACTGTGTTCAGAAGGGGCACAAGATAAGTAGACAATGTGGATAATTACTAGTATGACATCCTCCCGACTTCCCAGCAAGTGGTGATCATGAACCATTTTATCCAGCATTTTATTTCTATAAGTAAAAATAAGTTTTACTTCTGCTTCAAAATAAAATCAGGTTTAATACACTGGTGCATCAAGATAAATATTAAAGAGTATGGTATCTGTCTTACAGTATGGAAAGTGGTGATTTTTGATCCTTGTTTCATTTTATCTGTTTTCAACCTCTGTGCATATTACTGAGCTGTAGGCAAACAGTCTGGTAAGACTCTGAGTACTTTCTAAAATACTCAAAGCAACCAATTAAGAAAGATGCTATTAAATCCCATTTTTACAGAGGAAGAAACAGAGGCTCAGAGAGGTTAAGTAACTTACCCAAAGGGCACATAGCTGTTAAGAGGCAAAGCTGATTATAGAGTCCATTAGAGTCTGGGTTGAGTCTGTGCTTTTAACTACCATGATAAACTGTCTCTTCTTCAGAAGTTGACCCTGTACTGTGTGAAGGAAAATTTATTTACAGGGATGAAAACTGGGCAGCTGGTTCAAAGGATCCCTTGGAACTACTCCATAGAAGGATAAAGAGTAGAGACAAACAATAAGTTCACTTGTAGTTTTAGACCCTGGTAAACTTTTGGATGCTCCTGCAATTTCATACTTCAAATGAAATAACTGAATATTTCCTGAAGTAAGTAACCAGCTCTGTAACTTGGCAGAAATCTCTGACTCCACTTAACTCATGCAGAGGGCTATGCCATACAGCTTGAGTGCCCAGGAATTTTAAATCAAGATGTATCTATATAGTGAAACTATTTTAGTGTGTGTGTGTGTGTGTGTGTGTGTGTGATTGTTTTATCCTTTTCTTCCTGCTTGGAAAAAAATTTAAATATTTAAAGTTATCTACAAATTGTATTTTTTCCCTAGAAAGCTAGGGTCACAAAGATAAATGTTAGCTGTCAGAAAAGCTGCAAATCATCTAAGATGAAGGTGGTGCTTTTTTATTATGATATCTGAGAAGAAACGCTTTCAGAGTGAAATTCAGTAAACCCTCATTTCTGATTCTATGTCTACTGAGATGTTCAAATTTGGGTGCGGCCCTTGGTAAAGCACTGATTGCTGAAAAGTAGCTCTGTCCCATGGGAGGATCTGGAATGAGATCTAGTAGAAATTTTCATTCAGATTGAATGGAAAACAGAAGAGCGAGTGTTCTATGGAAAGCAGAAGTCTGGCAACGATGGATTTGCCCTGTGAGTGAAAGTCTGGGAGTGTGTATCCTTCTCACAGTTGGTTTATTAGGAAATTCTTAAAGTTAGTCTCAGTACCTCCTGTTTGAATATAGGTGTAAATTCCTAGAGAGTCCACAATTCAACTATCAGTGGAAATCCTAATACCCACCAAATGATGTTTTTAAAACATCTATGTATCCATCAATCTAATAATTTTCTAAGAGATAGCAGTGTGTCTATTCTATTGAGTAGAATACTATTGTTTTTCTTTTCTTTTTCTTTTTCTTTTTTTTTTTTGAGATGAAATCTTGCTCTGTCACCCATGCTGGAGTGCAGTGGCACAATCTTGGCTCACTGTAACCTCTGCTTCCTGGGTTCAAGTGATTGTCCTGTCTCAGCCTCTCAAGTGGCTGGGATTACAGGCATGCATCACCACACCTAGCTAATTTTTGTATGTTTAGTAGAGACAGGATTTCACCACGTTGGCCAGGCTGGTCTCCAGCTCCTGACCTCAGGTGATCTGCCCGCCTCAGCCTCTCAAAGTGTTGGCATTACAGACATAAGCCTTCACACGTGGCCTGTTTTTCTTTAATTTATAAATTTAGATATTTCTGAAGACATTACTTTACAGAGAAGTCATTATCTTTCTTCTTGGAATATCTGCATAAATCTATGGCGGGAAATGCACACATTTCGAACAGGATTCCTTTAATAATACTCTCTCATTTTGCAAGTTTCCCTGGCACCATAGCATGACTAGATGAATTATTCTCCAGATGTATCCTAATTGCCCATAGTCATATCTCTTAAATATTTTTGAAATTATTTTTAATAGAAATTTGTAAGATTATCAAATTCAGTATTTTACTGATGGACAAAATTGTACCTGACCTGTCTTAAAAGTGCCACTTTTTATTTTTTTAAAGCAATAGAAAATGAAAGGCATTCATTTTATAACTGCCTAGTGTGGATCCCCCTCCTGTTAACAAACTCAAATTTTCAGGAAGCTTGAATTATTCCAATTCCATTTTAGTACCATTTTTCTCTCATTCTGTTTTCGGTGGCAATGAAGAACAGCTGGTCACCATTCTCTGCAGTAATAACCTTCATATAGTTGAAACCCAAACGGTTTTGGACATGGTGCTTACAAAAACATCTCTTTGCAAATGATGTAGCCTATTTGGTATTTCCCCTGTAAATAGCTAGATTCCTTATAGCCAACCCTTCCAGCAACTATCAAATTTTAGCTCTGTTTAGTATAATGCAAGCATTTTCTGCTTTGTCTATTCAGGAATGACTTCCTAGGAGGTTTCACAATAAAATTTATTGTGTTTAATTTATGATGTACAATGTAAGAAGAATGGAATGCTTTTCTGTTAGGATTTGCATTGATAATGAAAGGTTACTATAGTGCTGGTCTGCTTTGACCAAATTTGTCAAATTCTGAAGGGAATGCCAATTAGAAGGCTATAATGCTTTTCACTGAAACAGACTGAGGCCAGTACCTGGTGGTGGGGACCTGTCACTGTTGGCTGAACTCTATTTTTAATTGGGAGACAAGGCAAACGCTAGATCAAAAATAGTGTTTACTAAGTGATACCAATCATTCCAAGTCATAGCCACACCCCAAGAAAACTGAGGAAGTGACTCAGTTCTTCTGAGGTCGTCTTTTCTATTAGTAGCAATGTAGCCAAATGTCTGAAAACGCTTGCATTTTGCTCTCTTTAGGAAAAGACAACATTGATTTTAGAGGTTTCTGTTATGGAGGCCAGGGGGATTTTTCCACTGCAGCACAGAGAAAGCTGGGTTTGGATTGGGAAGCCAGACATTTCTTGGCGTACGTTTTCTACTTGAATGGAATTCCAGTTTGCCCCCTCCTCACCTCTCCCCAACCCCTAGGCAGCTAGAGGCCCCACCTCCTTGCTTGGACCATATGGGGAAGCTGGCTCAGTGGCTGTTATTCTACTGACTCCAAGTTCACGCAGCTGTTCATCCCCTGCTTAATGTACCGGTAATTACAGCAATGTGCTCTTCTCTTTCCAATCATGTAACTTTTACTAATGGAAAATGATTTGTTTTTAACAACTTCCATGCATTTCTTTCTCGTTTTAATAAGAAAGGGTGTCTTGCGGCATTGAGCGATTGAATTCTCTACAAAAAACAAAAGTCTCTGTATGAGTTTCCAGCTCCATAGGAGGGCTCTATGGGATTGGCCAAAGGTGGTGGGGAGACTTAAGTGGGTGTAACTATCTTGATATGAATAGGTCAGTTGGGAAACAAAGCAAGCTTATCACCTTCTGCACATGGAAGTGGTAAAAACATTTTTTTTATGTGAAACTGGGAAGAATCAAAAGTACAAATTGAGCTCTGCTTTCATGATCCAAACTCTGTGTACTCTCAAAGGATTTTTAAAACATATACCTGAAGAGGTTTCACTTATTTTCATTCAGTCTTTCAGAGCATGTAAATTTTCTCCTTTGATGAGAAATGTTGATGGTTGGGGTTGGGTAGGGGATGAATTGGTTACAACAAATGCATGTTTTGCTGTAGCCATGCTAAGCTACCAGGCACAGATCAAACAGGCATGTGTTCACATGATCATTTTATTTGTAGATAAAATATAGACACCTTGGAATTTCCATCCTTATATCCCCTACATGGCACTGGAAATCACTCTGAAAGGATCATTTTTAAAGCAAAACTTTTCCAACTCATTAGAAGATTTCAGTTTTAGACTTTTATTTTAAATTAATGGTTTAGTAGCAGTTGTAACAAAGAATGCCAAGTCAAATCTTTGTGTGTAGGTGGAAATACTGTCACACAACACTCATAGCTAATTTCATCAGAAGGATGATAGCAAAAGGAATGTCTTCTTGACATGAAAACTCAAAAGTCAAGGGCATTGACAAGATGACAAACCATGATTGTGAAGTGGATTTGCCACATCTTGACATTTTAAAGATTCATATAATTAATATTTAGCTAAAATTATAAAATATATATCCTGAGCTCAAAATTCTTTAACATTAACATGTATCCATATCTGTTAAGAACATTAGTTTTATTCCTTGTGCATTACCTTTCTTCTATTCGTGGTTAATGATGACATGGTGGGCAGAAATCACCTATCTTCCCCTCAGCCCTTCTTATCTAGCTCCCTCCAGAAGTCTTGTTTTTTTTTTTAGAGTTTTTTTTTGGAAACGTTATTAGGCTAGAATGAAGTAAGTTTTAAAAACACACATTTAGGCTGGCACAGTGGCTCACACTTATAATCCCAGCACTTTGGGAGGCTGAGGTGGGTGGATCATGAGGTCAGGTGTTTGAGACCAGTGTGGCCAACATGGTGAAACCCTGTCTCTACTAAAAATACAAAAATTAGCAGGGTATGGTGGCACGCACCTGTAGTCCCAGCTCTTCAGGAGGCTGAGGCAGAAGAATCACTTGAACCCGGGAGGTGGAGGTTGCAGTGAGCTGAGACCGCGCCACTGCACGCCAGCCTGGGCGATAGAGCGAGACTCTGTCTCAAACAAACAAATAAACAAATCACATTTCAACTTAGAACTGAATAATTTCTAAATGTTTGTAATGACTTTGGCAAAATGGTTGTTTTCCTCAAGAGCCACAAGACCACACCAGCAGCAAAGAGACACTATTGTTCTTCTGAAGTCTTGAGAAGCCCCTCATGTGATAAACTCCAGCAAAAGGGGTCTGTGCTTCACTCCTCCATAAACGTAACACACAAATCTAGATCTGATTTTGCCCTCTAGGGAATCACTGTGTCTTACTTTTGCAAAGCAAAAATTATGTTTACTATTTTAAAACTAGCTTTGGGAATTAGGATCTTCAGAATTAGTCTGACTCTAGTCATGTGCATGGCTCACATTGTCTTCTGTTTCTTCAGATGGTTGCATCAGTAGCTTTGGGAATATTTTATTTTTAAAGTTTTAAGTCATTTTGATATCCACTAGACCATGAAAAATATAAATATGATCTAATGAATACCCAAATAAGTAGTTGCATAATAACAGCTACTTATCACATTCACTTTCCTGGTTATCCAGTCATTCAGTAAGTATTAATTGAACAGCATGTATGTGCCAGGCATATTCTAGGGACCAAAGATTCAGTAGTGAACACAAAATTTCAGCTTTATAAAGATTCTAGTTTAGTAGGAGGAGACAGACAAATAAACTATATAAGTAGGAAAAGTTAAATAGCAATGAGATCTAAGGACAAAAAGCACTGTAAAGGGACAGAATGTGATGAGAGAGTTGCAATTTTACATGGAGTAAAAGAGAAGACCTCAATATGTGACTTTTGAGCACACAAGACAGGAAGTGAGATATAAGCTTTGTAGATATTTGAAGTAAAAGCTGTCCAAGCAAAGGGTATAGCAAGTGCAAAGGTCCTAGGAGTTGTGAATCTAGAGTGTTCAAGAGGACCAAAGAGGCCAGTGTGCCCAGAGTGCAGATATTAGGAGATAAGTTTAGAGAAGTGAAGGAAGACAGATCTTACAAAGCCATAGTTTATTATAAGGACTTCAGCTTTAACTTCGAGGTAGGGGAAGCTGCTGGAGATGGTTGCACAGAAAAATGACAGAATCCCACATACCTTTTAACAAGATAATTCTAGCTGTTACGCTAAG
Source organism: Cheracebus regulus (assembly GCA_963574635.1). Classification (NCBI taxonomy): domain Eukaryota; kingdom Metazoa; phylum Chordata; class Mammalia; order Primates; family Pitheciidae; genus Cheracebus; species Cheracebus regulus. The sequence continues at coordinate 57,818 of CAUYQU010001498.1, forward strand.
AGATGATTCAAGGGCATCAAGGGAAAAAGCAGGGAGACGGGTTAGAAGGCTATTATAATAAGCCAGGCAAAAGGGGAAACGTGGAGAGAGTAGATATAAATGGAATTCCTACTATGTAGCAGGCACCACGTTAGGCTTTGTGGTTACAGCAGGAGGAAAACAGAGGCTCTGTTCCCATGGGCTTTGCATTCTACTGAGAGGAGCCAGATAATCGACAAATAAGCCAGTGTATACATAAAATATCAGGTGATGATAAGTTATATCTAGAGAAACCCTAACATGCTCCAAAGTTCATGATGCCAAACACCTAGAAACAAACACAGTCCTATATAGTGGGGGCTGGAGAACCAAAGTGTGGCATATTCAAACAGAGACTATTATATAGCAATGAAAATGAATGATTATAACTACATGCAACATTGCAGATGGATCCTAGCAATATAATAGGAATAAAAAATGTTATTTTATATTGAAAACATTGCATTTTTTATAAAGCCAAATACATACAACCCAAACATAAAGAAATACAAATAGATGTGTTAACATATATCAAATAAAATCAAGAACATTGTTAATACAAGATTTGGGGTAGTAGTTGTCTTGAATGAGGAAATTCTTGGGATAGTCACATGGGTTTCTGTAAGTGTTCTAGCTTCATATTGGATGTTAGATCATTGAATTTAATTATATTTGCAGGAAGGGAGGGAGAGAAGGAAGGAAGGAAGGAAAGGAAGGAAGGAATGAAGGAGGGAAGGAGGGAAGGAGGGAAGGAGGGAAGGAGGGAAGGAGGGAAGGAAAGAAGAAAGGAAGGAGGTAAGGAAGGGCGGACATTTTACAGGGTTAACATTGACTATACGACATGAATCATGGATTATAATTCATCTAATTGTGTTTCCCTGTGGTGCAGGGCTGGGGAAAGTTATGGGGTAGTTGCTTGGTGGTGGTGGTTTTTTTTTTTTTTGGTAAATAAATTTGCCAGGGAAATCCACTTTATGGAAATTACATTTGAGCTGAAGCATGAATGGATTGAAGAAGTGGTCAGAGGAACAAGGAGAAACTCCTGGCTAGAGTGGAGTGAGCAAAAAGCAGCAGGAGGTGAGGTCAGGGAGGAGCGGAAACAGGGCATCTTGGCCTTCATCACCTGTGAGAAACTCTGATTACACACCAGTGGAAACTGAGCACAACTGGGAGGTTCTAAGCAAAGGAGTAACATGATCTGCTGTACATTTTAAGAGGATCGCTCCTGCTGCAGTGTAGGAATATACTGGCTTTCTCTGCACAACTGACACTTTGGACTTGATGATTCCTTGTTGTAACAGATTTTTCTCTGCATTGTGGGATGTTTGCTAGCACCCCTGGCTTCTCCCTAATAAAACGAAAACATCACACCCTACCCCGGAGTTACGACAGCCAAAATTGTCTCCAGACATTCCCAAATTGGGGGCAAAGTCATTCTGGTTGAGCACCACTGGAATGTGCTGAAGGTGGCCAAAGACAGAATCAGAGAGAGGGGGAAGGAGGACGTTGTTGGGTTCACCGGAAACAATGGCTGGGACTAGGGCAGAAATGCTCCCTTTTCTAAACACATGTATTCATAGCTTGGGTCTGTACCCACATGGCTGGAATCTCAACAATGTGAGGATATTCAGAAATTCCCAAAGATGTGATGCCAAATATTCATTTACACTCAATTATTTCCCAAGTGCTACAGATTGGGGTACGTTTGAGCATGAAATCAACCATATGGTTATTCTTTAAGGACTTGGTCCAAATTGTCTACTTCTTTTCCTCTTGGCTTTGTCCAGTTGGACAACTCATTCTTTGATTTGCATCCAGGTGAGTTCCTTGAAGCCCTGAACCGAGCACTTCATGTGTACATTAACATTTGTTATATCTGAAGATACTCTGATGGGCAACATTTTTAACATAACTGTTTAAAGAAAATACCACCAGCACACAACTCATCCATAAAATTGCTGTTTTTGAGGAAGACGGAGGAGGCTGTGACTGAGATCATCAGAGAACCAGCCTCCACCCCAAACAAAATAGGGCAAAGGAGTCAGATGAGAATTTCGTTCAGTAGGAGATACTGGGCAACAAGACAGGACCCTTGACCTCAGAAACACAGGAATTCGAGAACACTATAGAACATAAAGTAGCGGAGCCACAGAGCAGAATTTATAGCACCAATCTTGAGCGCTTTCCCTGGAGGACTCTGTGCTGTTTTCACAAAGGCCTCTCAGAGCGCCAGGCTTTGAAAGGTAGAAATGTAAACACTGGGACCAGAGTGGCCTTTGGTCTAAGAGTTAGCCACACAGGTTTCTAAGTAAATAGTTGCCAGCATTCCAGTAGTGGTACTGGGAAATGGTTTTATAGGAGAAACAAATCGCCCAAATGCAGAAAATGCAATTCCACTGAAGCAGATCCAACTTCCTTCCCTGTCGGAGAATGTAATTAAATACTGATTCAGGAGGACGGTTTGTATCCTCTGCTGCCGGGGGTCTCAGCTCTTGCTCATTGCTAGTGTTTACAAGATGACATTCCCTGCCTCCTGTGACATGCTGAGGCAGCCCTGACTTTGAAGATGGGGTGGTGGTGCCTGTGAGGGGAGGGGGATGAGTGAGGCTGTGTTTTTATTTGCAGAGCTTGGCTGTTCACCTCTCACATTCACATCTCACACCAGAAGCTCACACCATGCTTGGCTTTTCCAAAACAGTGATTCTAACACAACACCCTAATGAGCTGTGTTAACTCACCTTTCAGAAGGAGACTGGGGGGACATGCATCACAACAAGGTGAGAGGAAGGGGTGATTGTAACAAGATTAAATGTGATTACCGCCAGCAGAAGTTCTATGAGATGAAGTGACAGAATCGCAGCTCATGATGTTATCAGAAGAGAATTAAAAGTGGTTTTACTTTATTTAGTTATTCCCTTGTATTTTAAAAGTTGAATCACTGGCAGTAATCTCATCATGGTCTAAATGAAAAATCTAAGAGGCTCATGAATTTGCTACTCACTTTTGGTCCTGTCACTTTGTAACACACAATCTCTATTTAGAACATAGAATGTCCCGTCCAAGATGTTAATCAAAACTCAAATTTGTTGTGACATCAAATATCACATCTTCTCTCTTCTCAGTTTGGACCTGCTTGCTGGAAATCTACAAAGGGAAAGGGCTGTGGGGGTAGGGCTTGAGAGGCACCTGATTGCCTTTGTATCTTTTACACTGTGATCCTTTTCCTTCCTCTAGCAGCTCACCAGTGTCTGTCTTCCAGATCCCAGCAGCGGGGAAACAGAGGAAAAGCCTTTATTTGAACTGGACTTTCCTTATCAGGCTTCACATTTTCAGGGTTTAACAGATGGCTCAGATTGATGTTTCTGCTCAAGAGTCATTTTCATGGATTTGCAGAAGACCCCACTCCTAGTCCCTTTCACCTGGGCAGATGCATCTAATTATGGTGGTAGATTGCAAAGCTCTGCAGCTCCCAAAGACATAGCATTCATTCCCATCTTCTCCTGTGGGGATTCCTGGCCCATCTGGTTGAATTTCTTAGCAGGACGCAAGGGCTCTACCTTAGTTCTCTCTCTCACTTAAGATAAGGAAGGGAGACATATTTGCACTTTTATTCCAGTACTCTGAAATGCAGGCAGGCCCTCCCCAGGGCCTACTCCTACTCCTACTCCTCTACCTGAAGCCACTGTGCCTGTGGCAGTCATGAGTCAAACTGAGCCCATATTTCCCACACATTCCATGGCCCTCTGAATCATTACATGGTCACCCCTCACTAGGATTGGGATAGAAGAGGTACCACTCTCCGTGGAAGAAGAATGGCACCACAGCCAGTAACAGCTGTCTCCCAAGGCATCTCTCCACTGTGCTCTCTTTCTCTCTCATCTGTAAAAACTTTTATAGCCTTGAAGGAAAGGAGGAAATATGAGAATTATGGATCAGGTTTTTTTTAACCTTTGTAAAATCTGTTTATAATAAATGCTTTCATATACATCTTATTATCTGATGTTAATTTTATTGGGACCTCATTCAAAGCTATCTGAGAAAGAGCCCCATTTAAGCTTCTCTTAAATTTATAAAATAAAATTGTTTGTAAATTATAAGGAAAAGAAGGCTGATTTTCTGTATTCTTCTATGTTTGGTCTTTCCACATGATCATGAAAACCACCTCACCCCTCTTAATGTTTTAATTCTTTTGACAGGAAATACAGAAACTATGGTTCCCAACACAATAGGTCAGTCCTACTACCATCTTCACCACCTTAAGCAATAGAATGTCCAACCTCTTCTCTCCATGAAACTTCTCTATTACCAGACTCTTGCTAACTTATCTTACTAAAGATAATTTAGAGTGTCTCTCTTGTGCCAAGAATTGTAGAGTTCTGGTGGCAGAAGATGACAGAGATTACTTTTTGTCCTAGAAGAATTTATAGTTTATTATAGTTCTTTCCATTGGAAGCTGAAACAATATACAAAAACAATACAGTAGTTTTTTTTTTTTCAATGCATTTTCAACAACATGGAAATACATTTGTGTAATAGCCGAGGATTCATACTATATATTATAATGTTGGTCAGAACAACTGAGTCTAATCACTGAGTTGGGAAGTGCAAGGTAGAAGATGGCAGAAGGTACCCCTTTAGGTCAGAGGTAAGCTAATGACACCATAACAAACCTGTTTATCACAATCCACTAGAACTTTTAATTTTTTTGTGTGTATTTTCTTTTATAGAATAAGGCCAGGGAAATAAGCATTTCTACTCAAATTCCCAAATAGTACTGAAAGAATTCCAAATGAATAGGATTATAATGGTATATTTTAAACATTTTTTCCAAAGAATTGGCATTTACCTTTTAATTCCATCAATGTCACCCTAAGCTGTAGTGCTAGTAACTCAGAATATTTAACAACCACTGATACATTCACTATTAAAGAAAATGTTATAAACTCATTTGGACTGAGATGTTAAGTGTTATTTTTAAGGTTAATGGTTATTAGTTGTTCCTAAACTTCTAGGATAACATTTGCATTTTATGCTTTTAAAAAATCCCAAATGTCCTTAGACCTGAAGGACTTGGTTAGATAAACATTTTAGGGAACAATGGCAAAGCCTGCTGTGGCAATTTTTTTGATAGGGTGACTACCCGTGCTGGCTGATCCTTCCGCTCAAGAAACACACCTAAATCCAGTGTTGGCTTTGGGAATGGTGAGAAAACATTGGCTTTGGGAATAGAGAGAACATCAGTGGAAAAATGAAAAACGGAAGTGATTTGAAGGACAGTTTTAGGCTTCACCACACTCTGTACCCATTAAACAACTCTCCATTTTCCCCTACTTCCAGCCCCTGACAACCACCATTTTAATTTCTATTTTTATGAATTTGACTAATCTATATAAATTTAGGTAATTGAAATCATACAACATTTACCTTTTTGTGATTGCCTAATTTTTCTTAACATAATGTCATGAAGATATATCCATGTTTAACATATGCCAGAAATTTCCTCCTTGTTCAGGCTGAATAGTATTTTATTGTATGTACATATCACATTTTGTTTATTCATTCAGCTATGGATAGAAACTTGGATGGCTTTTACTTTTTGTTATTATAGACAGTGCTGCAATGAACATGGGTATGCATATATCTCTTCAAGATGCTGCTTTTGATTCTTTTGGATAAATATACAGAAGTGAGATTGCTGGATCATATGACAATTCTACTTTTAATTTTTTGAGGAACTTCCATACTGTTTTTCACGGTAGCTGCACAATTTTACATTCCCACCAACCATGTGCAAAGATGTCAATTTCTCTGCATCCTCACCAGTACTTGTTATTCTGTTTTTTTTTTTTTTTTTTTTTTTTTCTTTTCAATAGTGTCATTATTCAAGTGTTTTGCCCATTTTTAAAATTAAGTTTCGGTGCTTCCTGGTATTTATTTTAAATGAGCTTTCCAAGTTAGAATTTCTGAATTTTGACCAGCATGATGTAATGCCACTCAGCATAGCTTTTCAGGCTGGTATCTGGCTAGGAGAAGGATGAGTTAAACTGAGCAAGGCCAAAACTCAGAGTTCAGAGAGGGGCAGGGGAAGAGAGATAGTCCATAGAGAATCATTCCTTTCTTCCTTCATGCAAACACACATGCAAATGGTCAGGTTTTGTTCCATGCTGCCATGTGCTAGACACTGCTGCTAGAGGTATGAAAAGGAACACAAAGTGGGACAAGATAACTTTGGGGTTCAGAGAGTAGAATCTGCACTTTGACTGCTTGAGTGTGAGTTTTAGCTGCATTACCTGCAGTGTAGGAGCATATTTGGACTGGGTTACATCATAAAGAGCCTTTATCTCATACTAAAGGGCTTACTTGTAAAGCTGTAAGACTCAGATCCATTAAAGGGTTTTAGGCATTGCAAGCTTCAAAGAAAAACAAATGAAATAATCTAAACTTGTAAGGAAATTATCATAGAAAGACAGATTTAGAAAACAGAATGGAGAAGAAAATCCCCCTAAAAGTGAAAGCTGTAATGAACACAATTAAATGCTAGGTCTTGGTTCTATATAGTTGACTACTTATATGACTTGGCAAAGTCATTTTAACTCTCCAGCACATGGTTTACTTACATATAAAACAGGGATAATGCCTTATAAAACTTAAAAATAATTAAGAAGATGTACTCAAAAGTATATTTCAAGGGTTTGTTGTTGTTGTTGTTGTTGTTGTTGTTGTTTTCCCCCACAGGAGTAGTCTGCTGTGTTTTAAAGGCCATTTAAAAATTGGTTGGTTTCCTCTACTCACACCATGTTAGCCCCCACATTTGGGGCTATGTCACCCTTTTGCAAGCTTAGACCTGAGCCAGGGTCTAAGATTCATCAGTTCATCAGGCTCCAACATGTGCTGGTTTAGGTTTTTTGTGGTGGTTCCTTCCCCCACCCCGGAAATTTGGCTATTATACATTAAAAAAAAAAAAAAAAAAAAAAAAACCTTGCTTACATTGTTTGCTCCCCTATTCTCTTACTCCCTTTCCCCTCAGCGTCACATGTTCGAAAAGATAAAAGTTTGGATTAATGAATTTAAAGGTTACTATTACCTTATATTTTTACCTGTATTGTCACCTGTATTTTTGTAAGGCACCATGATCACACTATAAAGAGGTGAAGACACACAATACTCCAGTGAAGGATGGAATGCTAGTTACAGTTTGGTTTAAAATATTTTTCAGTATTTTCTTTGGTGCTGAGTATTCTGTTGAAAATTTTTTCACACTGAAAGATCAGGAGATAAGAGTTTTAGGAGAATACACAACCAGGTGTATGCCCTAGACAGTCTATCTCGAAAGCACAAATGTTTTGTCCTTTCCAGAAGGGAAGGAATAGAGCAGCAACTGGACACCTGGTACTCTTGCAACTCCTCTCTGATCAGGAAGGAAACTGCCTACTGTGGAAAGTTAGTTCATTCTCATGGCTTTGGAATATGTTTCTCCATTCATTAATAATATCTTTCTATCAGAATGGAATGGGGAAGCAGCAAGAGAGAAACGTACTTTTTGATCTAAAGATCAAAAACTGAAAAGCCTTTGTTTGTTTTTATAAGAAAGAGTGGCAGAATTAGAATGTAGATTTGAAGAAAAATAAGGAAAAATCCATGATTATGTGAATTGATTAATGTGTGTTTCTTTGACTATTTAAATTATTAATATATATGATATATGACTGCAGAAGACTAGGAGGAAGATTATGTATTTTCTGATCAAATTATAGCCCCAGCACCTGGCACCGTGGCTATAGTAGATATTCAATAAACATTTGGTAAGTGAAAGAAGGTAAGGAGGAAGGAAGAAAGGAATGAAATAAATAGGGAAGGAGGAAAGAAGGGAGTGATCAAAGAAGGCAAGAAGGAACATGTACAACTGATGTGTGGTTTCTCTGTTGAAACTGACAAGAGCACAGTTGCATTATTTATCTTGTTCAGTAAAATAAATCTGAAGATTTTCACAAACAATGTTGTGGAGTGACCATTCCATATTCTTATCTATAATAAATAACAGGAATGAAATGAACATTTGAGGAAGAAGCTTGGTGAGGAATTATTTGATACATTGTTTAAAGCAGTTTCCATTCACTCTTCAGAAACAAAGAGATTCGATTAGAATCATCCATTCACATTGACATTTATCTATAAAGTTATAGATGACTCAGGAATTCTCTAACTCAAAGCCTTAATTGAAGATGCAGTTGTCTGGAAAGACTCTCCCCTGCTACTTCCATATACTTCTTTTAAATTTAAATTGTGGAATATTTCTTTATTGGAAAAATAACCGCTAACATTTATTCAGTGCTGACAATGTGGTGCGAACACCTATTCTAATCTCACACACACACATACACACACACACATACACACACACACTAGCCTTTAATTTTCACTAGAACCCAAGATATGATAGGTATTACCATATAGCCCAGTTTTACAGATAAAGAAACTAAAGAATGGAGAGGTTAAATAATCTGTTTGGTAGAAGCAAAATTGAAGTTCAGGCCAACTGACTCCAGAAGCTATTCTTGTATATACTGTGTCTTATTGCACTTTCTGCTTATATTTTAAGTATTTACGTGCATAGTTTGTTTTTGCTTCTAGTACAGTGGTTCTCAACTGGGGGCTTATTAGCAAATCTGGAGACATTTTTGAGGTGGAGAAAATGTGGTGGAACATTCTATAATGCACAGGACAGTGTCCCACAGCAAAGGATTATCTAGCCAGAGGTTGAGAAACTGTTGTAGATTATTAGACACTAAAGGACAAGAATTATGCCCTACTTACATTTGTGTGGCATTTGGAACAGAGCTGGCTGAAAATAAATATTTATCAATGAAAAACTTAAGTTACCTAATCTGTTAAAAGGAAGGAGTTTTACACAATGATCAATAAGGTACCACTGAACTCTAACCCAGCAAATTAATGTCTGTGTCCTGGAAACATACAGTTTACCTGTGGAAGCCAAGGCACTGCTTTTTCCTGATTCTTAACTGTATGATGCTATGTTATGAAAGTTTGGCCTTTCATAGAAAAAGAATTCAGATACACATGGGGTAGATTACAAAGCAAAAGAGTATAGGTGAGTATCATTAGAAAAAAAGGTAAGCAAGCATACTAAATATGTTTTTTATTTAATGAATATAAGAAACAGATGGAAAAGTGATATTACTCACCTTAAGAATTTACTAGCTGCAAAGGAAGTATAATGTATACAAAATTTTGGAATGGGTGAGTTTTATACCTAACATCATTGGGCTAATAGCACTACAAATCATAACAAAAGGATAAAATTTTACTTCAACAAAGCTTATTGTGAATTGTTCTTATAAAACTCTTTGGGCTTATAGGACAACAGACACAGACTTATGGTTCCTTAGTCTACCTCAATCCAGGGCTCACAATTTTGGAGTCTAACTTGTCAACAGAGAACCCTTCCCAGCTCAAAGACAATAGCATCTCCCCTCCCCTTTCTTGATTTTCTGCAGGTAAGGTACCCTGCTTTGTCACTCCATGGGAATACTAAAATAAAAGTGCTACATAAAGAACAATCGTTGCAAATTGATAGTCTCTCTCTTTCATGGACTTTCAGAAAACAGGAGCCAGGATACACCTTTGAGCTAGCTCCCTAAGGGACAGAAAGTAGAAAATTTAATAGCAGTCAGGGCTCTTTGCAGCCTTCAGTGTCCTGCCGGGACACTTCATGAAACTGAAGAAACTCTCAGGTTTAGAACAGCTTTCTTCTCAAAAGTCTTGTAGCCTGTTCCATTTTTATGGTTTTTTGAATGGAATTCTTTCTATTTTCCTGGAATCTGAGTATCAGGCTCAAACCTGTGGGCAAAGTGAGCTGGAAAGTCAGACATTCCACAAACAGGAAATGAACATCTCTGACCTATTATATCCCAGCCCCAGTGGAGATAAGCAAAACACCAAAACACCAGGAAAGAGAAGTTTCCCATGAAGTAATATTCACACACACACACACACACACACACACACACACACACACACACACACACAGCAAAAGCCCATATTGTTAGGAACTGAAGAGCTTGAGATTTTGATATACTAAGCTAAGATGATAAAATAATGTATTATGCTCTGTCGCTGAAATTCTGAAAATGCTGAGGGCAAAGTAGTCTCTGATCCTGTGGACTGACTGATCCTTCAAAGGACCCCATGAGGCTGTCAAGGGATTTACCTGGACAACTTTCACAGTAACCACTAAATGAAACCACTGAAGTGCCTCTCTAAGGATCTGTAACTCTCTAGTTATAAGGGAGAGTTTCACCTTCAAGTATCCTTGAAAACATGGATTAAATCTCAAGCCCAGTTGGTTGGCTTTTCTTTCAAAGTCTCAACCACAGCATTTTTGTGAGAGTGTACCATTCAGAGAGATTCATTCATTATATGTCATTGTGTTCAGGTCTGACTGTGATTTTTTTTGGAATAATAATTTTTTCAGATTTTTTGATGGTAACATATTTATGAGAATTGTTAGCCAGGCACGGTGACTCACTCCTGTAATACTGGAACTTTGGGAGGCTAAGGTGGGAGGATCACTTGAAGTCAGGAGTTCGAGACCAGCCTGATCAACATGGTGTAACCTTGTCTCTACTAAAAAGACGAAAATTAGCCAGTCATGGTGGTGGGTGCCTGTAATCCCAGCTACTCAAGAGGCTGAGGCAGGAGAATCACTTGAACCTGGGAGGCAGAGGTTGTAGTGAGCTGAGATCACGCCACTGCACTGCAGTTTGGGTGATAAGGCGAGACCCTATTTCAAAAAACAAAAAAAGAATTGTTTACTATTCCTAGGTAGGGAGAAAAATGGAATAAAAAATGGCAATACCAATAGACAATGACGTAGTTATGTAGGTTACAATGTCTTTTACGTGTTTCTAGTATCATTATTTTTATGACTTTTTTTCTTTTCTTTTCTTTTCTTTTTTTTTTTGAAGTCTCCCTCTGTCACCCGTTCAGTGGCATGATCTCAGCTCACCGCAACCTCTGCTTCCTGGGTTCCAGCAATTGTCCTGCCTCAGTCTCCCAAGTATCCCAGCCAATTTTTGTGTTTTTAGTAGAGATGGGGTTTCACCATGTTGTCCAGGTTGGTCTCAAACTCCTGACCTCAAGTGATCTGCCCACCCCAGCCTCTCAAAGTGCTGGGATTACAGGTGTGAGCCACGATGATGGGGTTTCACCATGTTGTCCAGGTTGGTCTCAAACTCCTGACCTCAAGTGATCTGCCCACCGCAGCCTCTCAAAGTGCTGGGATTACAGGTGTGAGCCACCATACCCAGGCCAATTTTTATGATAATTCTTAAATTTATTCCTAATGGTGCCTTTATTCTCAAGGATTCACATGACCTATTTTCTTTAATTATGGTTCATTTTATAACCAGAAAATATCTCAAATAAGTGAATAGCTCACCATCTTCACTGTCCCAGCCTTAGTACAAAATATAGCATCTCCTACCCAAGCCACTGCAACAGACTCTGTGACACTATGTCCACACTTTCTCTTGCCAATCTATTATCCTTGAGGCAGTTATGATGTTTGATTATCTGAGACACTTGTTTTAAACACTTTATATTTAAAGACTTTTGCTTTCCTTAAGAATAAATCTAAATTTTAAAGATATGAGTGACATTTCTCAAGACCTGTCCCTCCTCCTCTCTCACGTTGCATCAACCCCTCATATATTCCCCACCATACCTACAGACTCAGTTCAGCCGCTGTGGCCATCTTTCAGTTCTTCCAATTCTCCCAATGGCCTTTGACATGCTCTTTCCTCTATCTAGGAAACCCTCCTCCCTGCTCTCTGAAAAACTCACAGTTATCTTTCATGTTACAACTTACATGCAACTTCCCTTTAAAAAAAAAAAAAATCTCCCTCTACTAACTCATCTAAACTGTCTGTACCTCATTATTATCTTCCAAAATATATTGTGTCCCAAATGCTCCTCAGTGCATGGTACATTATAAATACACAGTAAATATTTATTAAATAAGCTTAAAAATTATCAAATTTATAAATATGGGACATTATTTTTGATAATGCTGATAGTAGAATCAATGAATTTTAGTACTAGCAGTACAGTGAAAGGTAAAAATCTTTTAAATGATTTTTCAACTACCAGACATTTTTGTCTTTCAGCTTAAAAAATATAATCACAAATCACAAGCTATCAAAGCAATTTCAAACAATCATTTGGGGGACTCGTCTGCACAAAGCCTAACTCAAGTTTGAACGCTAGTGCCTCTCTGGATGGAAAAGGATGGAATGTGTTGGGAAAAGTGTCTGATACTGTAGTGTGGTCATACAGGGCTATATGAGGTTGGTTGGAGACTGAATGTGAGAAGGAAGTCTAGGTTGAGCAGACCTGGCTGTACACAGACAGACACAGAAAGGCAGCTTTAACTAGAAACTATGTGGAAGCCCAAGATGAAACATACATATTGTGGCAGAGAGTACCTGTGTTGAGTAAGCAAAGACAAAAGGCTAGACGTATTCCACAGTTCTGGTTTCCAGAGGTAAAATAAAAGAAACAGGAGCATTCACAGGAATGTAAGTCCTCTGATGTAGTCTTACAACTAGCAGGACCAGCATCAGACTCCAAGGAAGGAACCCTAAACTTTGGGCTATGGAGTTTGTGAGCACAGGTCCCTTTTCTGATGTAATCAGAAGTTGGAATCAACATTAGATCATTTGGCAGAACTTTGGTTCCAGCCTAATTCCATTGGCTCAGCATCCATGGTTGCAGCAGCCCCAGCTCCTGCTGTGCCATGATCAGTGGGCTGGAAATAAGCCTAGTGGATATAATTCACATGATATGATGGATGTTTTAATGAATTCATCCGCTCAGAATTATTTCAGGATTGAATGTCTTAAACGCTTGACTGTAGATTGTACCCATGGCATTTTTTTGAGTGGCTAATCTGCAAGAAATCACTCTTAGACAAAGTACACCTTCCCTATCAAGTCTTGCCCATTAGTAGCCATGCTTTTTTCCTTTGTTCCCTGATACACAATCAGACTTTATTTCCTAGGCTCCTTGAGGTTTAGTTGTGGCCACATTACTGAGTTTTGGGCAAAAGAATGTGGGTAATAGAATATAGATACCATTTCTAGATCCAATTTCTAGAACTACTTGGGCATTCTTCCATCTTCCCCAATATTTGTTGACGGTAGGAGAGCTAGTGGAACATGTTAAGGCCTGAAAAGGTACAGGAGCCATACAATTGAAGAATCCTGGCCTTGAAATGACAATAGAAAGCTAAGCTCCTTGCTAATATACAGTAGAATTGATATGAGCAAGACATAAACCTGTGATTTGTTAAATCAGAGATTTGAGGGTTTGTCTATTATAGCAGCTAATGTTACACATGCTGAATAATATGTATATAAAGTAAGAGGCTGGTAGTTGAAGATAAGTAGAAGTTAGCACATGAAATGCATGAAAGATCAAGGCTTATCTGGCAGATGGACAGATTCTACTTGACAAAATGTGCTATGTCAATGGCTTATTTTTGAGCTTTGTTTCCTAAATTATAAAATTAAAAATATGTATTTTGCCATTGAAACTCTTCTTACTGTATCCTGATCTATCTAATAGAATTGCAGGGTAAAACACCTTTTTTTTTCCTTTTCCTTCTACCTTGCAAAATATTTTACACATTCCAAAGCCAGCCAACATTTACATTTGCAAATACTCCTGAGTTTGTTCAACTAACATTGAGGACGTTCCTACTCTGTACTCGCACTGCTAAGTGCTGAGGCTGACAACTCAGTAATACTTGTCTTTCTTTAAGGCATTGAGAATCTAGTGTAGGATACACTGTTTAAATAACACAAACAGTGTGTGCTGTAATTGAGAAACATACAAAACAACAAAAACAGTCACCTAGTTAATATCAATTACATCATTAATTTTTTTATACATGAAACCAGTTTGTAATTATGTTTGTTTTGTTTATTTTCCCTGACCTTTTCCATTTTGTATCCTTGGTGTCTAGAATATTGCCTGGTGATACTCAGTAAATATTTGTGGAATAAATAAATGAAACTGAGTCAGTGAACTCTGTTCATATTCATCTGACAGAGGGGATCTAACATCAGGGTAGGACTTTGGACTTTATCCTGTAAATGGGGGGGTTCAAAAGAGATAATTCAGACAGTGACATGATAACAGTGGTATTTTGAAAATTTACTCTGAGAGCTGAATGGAAGAGAGATTGCAGACAGTTAAGCTGTAGGCATGATGATTAGTTAGAAAATGATAATAATAGATTAGAAAGAAGACTAAACAATGACAGTATCAGTGAGAAGAGAGAGAAGTATAAAGTAACAAGAGTGACTGAGAAATAAAAAAAAAATGACAGGACTAGAGGATCTATTGGATGTGGTGAATAATGTTGGGGAAAGGAGGTAAATGAACCCCAGGTTTTTTGCTTGGATAATTATAGAGACAGGAATGTTGTTTAACATAGTTTGGAGAAAACAGAATAATGGGTCCAACTTGGACAGTTTGGGTGAAAAGTAATGGTGGAGCATGTATTCTGAGGTGGCAAGGGGCAGGAAAATACATGGGCTTGGAACTGAGAACCTAGATAAGAACTAGAGGTAAAAGTTTGTGGACCATCTAAGCATAGGTGGTAGTGAAGGATGAGGCAAGGATAAGATCAGCCAAAAAGGCAAAGAATCTTGACTGGAGAAAGACAACAGGTCAACATTACTGAAGTGCTTTTTAAAATTAGACAAAATATCCCACCTCCAACTTAGTTCTGCAAACGTAACAAGCTGCTGTTGCTGTTGTATACTGGGGCCGTCACTGTGCCCAGCTTGAAATACACTTGAGAACCACTGGGCTAAGAATGATACATGGAGTCCAACAAGAGAACCCTGGCAACAAAGAAAACAATGTTAAGAGTTAGCACACAAACAGGGACTCAGGAAGAAGACTGAGACCACTGCAAAATGTAGGAGGCTACACACAAGCAAAACAAAAACCAGAGAAATGTCCTTGAAACTGTGGCATTGAAAGTTTCAATAAATAATGGTGATCAACAGTGTTAGCTACTGGTACATCAAGCAACGCAAACCCTTTGAGATCTCCATTTAATCTGACAATCTGTAGGCTTTTTATGGTCTTGGTGACAGCATCCGGATTTTTTGGTGAACGTATGAGTGAATAGAAGGTGAGAAGCTAGAAAACCCAAATGTTTCTAACTCGTTTTGAAAGGTTGAACTGTGGAAATTGTTAGTGATAAGGTGGAGATTCAAGCATGATGAAAGTATTGTTTTGTACCGCTTTTCAGGTGAGGCTGAAAGAGATGAAGTTCAGAGAAAAGAAATCTTTCCATGGGAAAGGATGGTCTGGGATGAGACTGGAGAGTGAAGCCACAAGATCGTGGCCCCATGCACATAAAGCCTCATCAAAAAGTCTGGGAACACAATAAAGGATTTTTAAAATAGATGTTGAAGCGATCACATTTTTATTTAAGACAAACTACTATGAGGTATTATGGTGATTAAATTAACCAAAGACAAATGAATGAGAGAAAACTAGCTATAATGCTGCTGTAGTATTATCAGTGAAAGGCAATGCACTAAGTCAGTTCTGTTAGAGAAGAAGGGTGACAACTGAAATGAACAAATACTTGGAAATGAAAATCAAGATGAACTTTCCATGGACTGGAGTTAGAAAGTGATGGAGAGAGACATGCTTAGAGAGTTCCCAGGTTTCTAACGAGTGATAGGGTTGATATTTTATTGTTAATGAAAATAAGATATAATGGAGAGGAAGCTGAACTGGAAGAAAGATCATTGATTCAGGGTGAGATATGTTGAAATTGTGGTTTAAAACAACATTACAAGTGGATATGCAAGGAAATATGCTGTAGGAGTTCAGTAGAAAGTGCTGGAATAGTTGTGTATTGGAGATTGCTTAATAAATTGTCCTGCAATAAATCAAGGCTGTAAATAAGATACATCTAGAGTAAAAAGAAAAAGCAGAAATTGGATCAAATATATGGAAAATTTATTTAAAGGGCATTCAAAGGAAGAGGTATCTATAAAGAAGACTGGAATGCTCTGATTCAGAGAGGTAGGAAAGAAACTCAGAAAGTTAAGTTTAAGACTCAGTGTACCTCAGTCAATGGTAGCCAACAAGTATTAAGTTCACTTGACTTAGTGGCATAAAGTGGGACTGAGAAGGACAAATAAGACCAAGAAGATCAAGTTAGAGCTGGATTCAGAAACGTCCATTTGGCAAAACTGATTACTGGGAATCTTACTGATCAATTTTTTAAAGTCGTGATCCAGATGGAAACAAAATTTATTGGGATTAAGGTAGAAAGGATTGCGTGGAAAATTCAAGACAAAATCTGTCAGTCTTTTTGGACATTGTCTAAAGTGTATCTACTCCTGAAATATTTCAAAAGACTGATAGTAAATATTTAGGACTTAGATTATTCTTAATAATATGTGTATCATGTCTTCTATGTTTCTCTAAAGACTGTTTCATAGGCATGTTAGTGGAAAATGGAATAGATTCTAACACAAGTCTGGCATAATGGTTTCATGTCACTGTGCTTTATCATAAACTGATCATCGCCAGGTCACTTTGGAGACATGTCTGAATATTTTTTAGCAAATAATGATAGATATAATTTATACAGGACTTATGCTTTGCCACATATCATAGTCTGTATTTTAAAAAGATTATCTATTTTATTTAATTATTACATCATTATAAATGATAAAAGTAGGTGCAGAAAACTAATCTGCCCACTGGGGTCTGTCTAAGTGGTGATGAGTTTTTTCTATAAGTCTGACAATTGCATCTGTGATCTTACCCGTTGTACGTTACTTTCTTCTGCAATTTTACACATTCTTTAATTTTTTTGCATTTTTTTACACAAGCAGCATGTTATAAGAGACAGCTTTAAAATTTATCACAAAGGAAGTGCTTTGCAATCAATATTTTTTCAAGAAACAAAAAATGGTGAAGTTAGAAAAAGAAATAAAATGTGCTGCTCCTGCACCTTTAATTTTAGTACTCAATACCAGACAATCAAGAAGAATCAAGAAGCCTATTTTGCCAAGACAAGGTAAGATTCCAAAAATCTTTTGTACTGTGGCTAGCAAAATTTGTGCATCCACTGTGAACATCTGTGGTCAGAATTTTTGAAAGCAGGTAATTTTATTCACTAGGGCTGATCTTTGGTTGTTCAGATTAGTAATTTTTCTAAAATTAAATTATGCCAATTTATGCAAACAACTATAGCATACTGAAAAGTTACAGCAGTCTTTATGGCAGTTTCAGCTTAAGTTCCAAAATTCCATTCTTATCTTTCCTAAGATGACATTGTTTAACATTTTGAGATGCTTATTGAGTAGGAAAGAGTTTATAAAGAGACTGACAAATATTTAAATGGCATCTTCTAAATATTTATCACTCAGTTGTAGTGACAACAGTCAGATAATTAGACAAGACTAGAGTCATCCCACTGATATACATTTCACAATTCTACATAAATTTTACTGCTCTGTTGATTGCTAATCTTGATAAATCCTTTGCAGGAAATAAAAATAAATAAATAAATAATTTTAAAAAGAAGAAAAAAAGGAAATTAAAATGTTCTTTGGAAGTGTAGGTTTTTATTTATGTTTCCCTAGTTGCTATTTCACTCCATCATTTGCTTGATCCATCTACTTATCTATCTATCATCTATTAATCCATCCACCCATCTGTATCATCTATGTATCAAATGCTTCCAAATACATAATATATATGGCACAGTCAGAGAAAGCAGAAAGTTTAAAGGTTGAGTGTGATTATAGACATATCTATTCAGAAACAAAATGGATTCAGAATCATTACAGCTTTCACTGTGTAGTGGAATTGATTAGCTGCACAGTTTACGACAGATTCAAGTGATGGTAGCAGGTTTCCATCAGTCACTACCTCTGTCTGCTACACTGACAGGCTCTACTGTGTTTCCAGGAATGGAGCTGCTACTGATTGCTCACACTTTTGAATATGGAGTCATAACCATCATCTCACATCCTAGAGTCAATATTAAGAGAGTACTAGACATTCTTGTTCCTGAAAGGGCTATTAGAGTTTCCAGGGCAGAGATGAAATGTGCTTATTTAATCTTTCTAGGCTTGATTAATTTGTCCTCTTCCAGAGAGCCTCTCCTTATTTCCTATAGCAGGGACAATCCTGAGTGGTTCTTGAGGTCCTTTGCATTTTCTTTCTGGGCACACAAGAGGACTATGTTCTGCAGTCTGACTACCTTAGAGAAACTGAATTCTGGCCAATAAGATGCGTAGAGAATGTAGATTAATCATTTTTTTTTTTTTGAAACAGAGTCTTGCTCTGTCACCCTGGCTCCTGGCTGGAGTGCAGTGGCGCGGTCTTGGCTTACTGCAACCTCCACCTCCTGGGTTCGAGTGATTCTCCTCCCTCAGCCTTCCCAGTAGCTGGGATTACAGGCATCTGCCACCATGCCCAGCTCATTTTATATTTTTAGAAGAGATGGGTTTTTGCCATTTTGGCCAGGCTGATCTTGAACTCCTGACCTCAGGTGATCCAGCCCCCGCGGCCTCCCAAAGTGCTGAGATTACAGGCATGAGCCACCCCACCTGGCCAGTCAATTCTCTTACATCACAAAGTATTAAGTAAAATAAAATGCTATGATATTTGATAAAAATAAGAATATGCTGTTTCTTGGCCTGTTATTATTTTTAAAAAAGAGATAGCTGGCCCAATCTGTGAGTAAAGGTATTTTTAACCTTTTAAAAACAGGGATATATTTATAGTAACTTACTTTATATATTTTTCTACTAAAATGATACTTCAAACCCAAATATACAGATTATATTCACAAAGCTTTTTTTTGTGTGTGTGTGGTGTTCTAAAGATGGCAACAAAAGAAACTGGAGACTACTAGAGAGGAGAGGGCATGAGGGGGACCAAGGTTGAAAAACTAACCATTGGGTGCTATGCTCAGTACATGGGTGATGGGGTCAATTGTGCCCAAAACCTCAGCATCATGTAATATACCCAGGCAGGAAACCCGCACATGTGCCACCTGAATCTAAAATGAAAGTAGAAATTATTTTTTTAAAAATGCACATGTGTGAAATGATATGGAAGACACAGAATACCGAGATGGAATAGAAGACCAGAACATGGATGTTACCTCAGTCCAAAAATATGAAAAGGTTCTCTTCCGTTGTTGTTTTTCTTAGACAAACAGAGCTCTAGAGAAAAGGGTCATGACAATTGATGAGACCCCCAAAGAGCAGATGGAAGCTGAATTTTACCCATAAGTCAATCAACTGGGTCTGGGTTGACCTTAGAGCTCATTAAACTGCTTTTCTGGGATCAGTTTATGGAAGGCCAGCTATCATTTCCCTTTGAGAGTCCATTATGCAGCATTTCATTGGTTTAGTGTTGTGTTGCAGAGGTACGTTGGAGAGTGACTCATGGCAAATGCAATAAGTAGATGATTAACAATTGTTTGCCATAGGCTGGCCTCATGTTGAAGGTAGTTAAGAGATAGGCATATGTGAAATATGGTCAAAACCTTCCTCAAAACTCCTTTTAGTTTTTCTTTTCTCAGTCTCACCTAATGTATAACACTTTAAAGCTTTCTTTGTGAAAAATAAAAATGAATTAGCAGTTAAAAATCATAAACAGTATTTGTGAAAGTTCTAAATGTAGTTAAGAATAATTTAATTCAAATAGTAAATTTCCTGGTCTTATATTTCTTCTCCCTTACTCTGACTAAAACAAACAATCAAACAAAAACACTCAATTTTCTTTTCTTTGGGGGACCTATTCTTCTCATTTTTTTTTAGCCAATTATTGGCTGGGATGGCAGTGATGGCCAGAGTGGGGCATAGCACCCAGGCTTGGCCAATAAGAACTCCCAAACCCCCTTACTTGTAGTAAGTGCCTTGTGTCTCCCAGGTGGTTCCAATCACAGTGAATCTATGTTTCTGTGCTGTATGTACTGGGAATAGATGTCTCTTATTCTGTTGAACTTAAATTTGAGAGAATGGATAGAAAGCTACTGCTAGCTTCTTCCCATCACATGTAGCCTAAAGAGGAAGGCAACACCTGGAGAACGGTAGAGACAAGCTAAACCAAAAGAATGAGAGAAATCTAGTCCTAATTAGCATAATTTTAACACAGGGATTTTTCAATCAAATGGGCCAATACGTTTTCTTTTTCTTTCATTTTGAGTTTATTTTCTTGCAAGCAATTGAATAAATAGCTTAATAGTTAGTATATATTTTTCATTTTGAAAAAATCATTATAGACTGCATTGAAGCTTTTCTTGACATTCTAACAGTTTGTATTTGAGAAATTTATCAGGAACTTTTTTATTAGGTGTGTTTGAAAGGAGAAATTAAGTTAAATAAATAAAAACACTTCTTTGTAGTGCCAGTTTAGGTATATATTAAATTTTGCTATCTATTCTCAACAAAATACATATCAATATGCATGTCAGTACGTACTCAAGGGAAAATTTCATAGTTTTTCCTGTTTTGAAAATAAATATTTGAGTGGTCAAAGGGAAACTGAATAAAATAATTAGAATAAATCACTGTCTACTGTGCCAGAGAGCTGTTGAAGTCATCACTCCTAGAAGAATAGACAGACGGTATTACAAGACTTGATTTATGGCAATCATATTTAATCACAACTTAATGGTCCATAAACATATGTGCTATTATCAGTGGAATCGTTCCAGAAAACAGACATAATTTTAAACTTTCTTTGTAAAGGATCAGCTAATAAATATGTTAGGCTTTGCAGATCATACCATCTTGGTTGCAGCTATTCAACTCCACCACTCTTTTGTGAATGCAGGAGTAGGCAATATGCAAATGATTGAGCATGACTGTGTTCTAAAAACACTTTACTTATGGACACTGAGAGCTTAATTTCATGAAGTGCTATTTTCTTTTAAATTTCTGTTGATCTTTTTTGACCATATTAAAATGTAGAAAGCATTCTTAGCTCTCACACTAAAACAGGTGATGGGCCCTTTTGACTGATTTGGACCAAGTGCTGTAATTTGCCTACTCCTGTTATCTTAAAGGCAAGTCCAGCCTTCCATGATCCTCAGTTTCTCAGTAAACCAAAAAGTTATTTTCCCATATCTAACTTCTACTTCTTTGCTAATCAATGAATCATTTGAAAATGGTATATTTAAAGTATTAAAATTCAGGTTTAGCTTTCATTTCTACATTTGCTGACTCAAAAAGTGTTTTTTTAAATACTACCAGAAGAAAATATATAAGAAGTATAAATTGAACAGCCTTTCCCCCCCCCCCCTTTTTTTTTTTTTTTTGAGACGGAGTCTCGCTCTGTCACCAAGGCTGGAGGGCAATGGCGCCATCTCAGCTCACTGCAACCTCCACCTCCCAGGTTCAAGGGATTCTCCTACCTCAGCCTCTTGAATAGCTGCGATTACAGGTGCCTGCCACCATACCCAGATAATTTTTGTATTTTTAGTAGAGATGGGATTTCTCCACGTTGGTCAGACTGGAGTCAAACTCCTGACCTCAGGTGATCCATCTGCCTTGGCTTCCCAAGGTTCTGGGATTACACAGATGAGCCACCGCACCTTGCCTGATAAGCTTTTAAATTGGAAAAAAAAAATTATTTAATAATAGAATCATACTAGAGGATAGATATCAAGAATTCTCTATTGTTTTTTAATGTTTTAGGAATATGCATAAAGAAAAGAATTAACCCAAATACTAAAAGATGTGCAAAAATACAAAGGATGTCAAGAGGATATTAATTATTAATGTTGGTTGATGTACATTTGAGAAAGGCACAAAATGGAAAATTTTTTGTGTGAGTTCAAAAATGGAGTATTATTTTGGCAAGTGTTTGTCTGATTGACAAGGGGCTATTTTGTTGATTGCAGCTTCTTTTATTATGACATCAGGAAAATATAGGTTAGTGGCATGCTTTGAGCAGCATAATCTGCCTTAAATAGGATCATTCGGAATAGCTTTACTAACAGAATTTCTCAAATAGACTTTTCTGTCTCTCGTCTTTCAGGGAGTAGAGAAGGGACTATGTTACAAACTTTAACCTCTAAAGCAATAACTGCAGTGATAAACAAGGAGAGAGTTCAAATTTCAAAAGATTTACTGCTTGGAAAAAAAAGAAACAAAATGAAAACAAATCGCTTTTGAAGCTGACAAACAGAAATATCTCCTCCCTAAGTTAAATTTACCTTTGGATTTAAAAACAGAAAATGTCAGGCAAAGCACAACTGAACTTTCAATCAAAGAAGTTATTGTTTTACAAGCTGGGAAGCCTGCATTCCTGACATTCCTCTCTAAAATACACAAGACCCTTGAGACACCTTTTTGCTGCTTTCAACCTTACATGAATTTTGAATAAAACTGAAACCTCTTTAAAGCATAGGCTTAGAATATTTACATGTAAACAGATAATAATGCCAGATTTATGTCCTGTAGATACAGGCATGATTGAAAATAAGATTTTTACTTACATTTATACTAGAAATGGTAAGAAATGGACCATGATATTTTCCAAAACTAGAAGTTGCCCACAATTTCAAAAAAATAGAGAAATAGGATGTATTGTTAACTTCAGAAAAAGATGATTTGTTTAAGTTTATAGATTCTGAATATTAGTCTTTTGTCAGATGTATAGTTTGCAAATATTTTCTCCCATTCTGTAGGTTGTCTGTTTACTGTGTTAATATAGTTTCTTTTGTTGTATTGAAGCCCTTTCATTCAATTAGGTCCCATTTGTCTTTTTTTGGTTCTGTTGCGATTGCTTTTGGAAACTTTCTCATGAAATCTTTGCCAAGGTCTATGTCCAGAATGGCATTTCCTAGGTTTTCCTCTAGGGTTTTTATTGTTTTCATTCTTAAATTTAAATTTTTAATACATCTTGGATTGATTTTCACATATAGTGAAAGGAAGGGGTAAAGTTTTAATCATTTGCATGTGGCTAGCCAGTTATCTCAGCATTATTCATCAAATAGGGAGTCTTTTCCCTATTGCTTGTTATTGTTGACTTTGTCAAAGATCAGATAGTTGTAGGTGTACAGCTTTATTTTTTGGTTCTCTAACCCCTTTCATTGGTCTACGTGTCTGTTTTTGTGTTACCACCATGCTGTTTTGGTTACCACAGCCTTATAGTATAGTTTAAAGCCAGGTAGTGTGATGGCTCCCGCTTTGATCTTTTTGCTTAGAATTGCTTTGGCTATTTGGGCTCTTTTTAGGTTCCATATGAATTTTAGAATAGATTTTTCTAATTCTGTAAAAAATGATGTTAGTAGTTTGATAAAAATAGCATTGAGTCTGTACATCATTTTGGGCAATATGGCTATTTTAACAATATTGATTCTTCCCATCCATAAGCATGGAAGGTTTTTCCTTCTGTTTGTGTCATCTTTGATTTCCTTCTGTAGCATTTTGTAATTCTCATTGTAGGGATCTTTCACCTTCCTGATTAGCTGAATTCCTAGGTATTTTATTCTTTTTGTAGCTATTGTGAATGGGATTGCATTCTTGATTTGGCTCTCAGCTTGGACGTTACTACTTTATAGAAATGTTACTGATCTTTTTCATTGATTTTGTGTCCTGAAAGTTTACTGAAGTTTATCAGTTTTGCAGAAGCCTTTAGGCAGAGACTATGGGGGGTTCTAGGTATAGAATTATATCTTATGTGAAGAGAGATAGTTTGGCTTCCTCTCTTCCTATTTGGATGCCTTTTATTTCTTTATCTTGCCTGATTTCTCTGACTAAGACTTTCAGTACTATGTTGAGTTTGAGTAGTAACAGTGGGTATTCTGATTCTTGTTCCAGTGCTCAAGGGGAATGCTTCCAGCTTTTGCCTGTTCAATATGATGTTGGCTGTGCATTTGTCTTAGTGGGGTCTTATTATTTTGAAGTATGTTCCTTCAGTGTCCGGTCTTTTGAAGGTTTTTAACATAAAGTGATGTTGGATTTTATTAAAAGCCTTTTCTCAGAGAACTTAAAACAGAATCACCATTCAATCCAGCAACCCCATTACCCAAAGGACTATAAATTGTCTGTCTAGATATAAAGACACATACACTCATATGTTCATCACAACACTATTCACAGTAGCAAAGAAATCAACCAAGATGCCCAACAACGGTGAACTGGATAAAGAAAATGTGGTTCACAGCCATAAAAAAAAAAAAAAGCAAAATCAGTCCTTTGCAGCCACATGGATGCAGCTGAAGGCCATTATCCTAGGTGAATTATCATGGGAACAGAAAACAAATACCGCATGTTCTCACTTATAAGTGAGAGCTAAACACTGAGTTCACATGGACAAAAAAGAGAGGAATGATAGATACCAGGGTGTACTTGAGAGTAGAGGCTGAGGAGAGTGTGAAGGTCATAAAACTACCTATCAGTTACTATGTTAGTGATGAAATAATTTGTACCCCAAACCTCAGCTACATGCAATTTACCCATGTAACAAACCTGCACACGTAATCCCTGAACCAAAATGTTGAAAAAGAAAAAAATAAGTCAAAAATAAAAAATGAAATTATTTAAAAGATCTTCTCACATAATAGGAATTTTTATTTAATTTTTATAGCGCATATAATGGTAAACTGTTTTCCATTTTTATTACATATTTCTGTGTTTAATAAAGAAAATGTGAAAGAAATCACAAATTCATACTGAAATTTTAATTCTATTTTATGCCAAACAACTCTTTTCCAAAAAGAATCTTATTCGATTTTAATAATTTTTTTTTAAAAAAGATGGCAAAAAAATTCTTTTAGTATTGAAAGGCAAGCACATAGAAATGAAGCAAAGCCTTTTATATTAAATAACATTTTTAAGTGAAAAAAGTGAACAATAATTGCTTTGCAGAATGATATTCACATATAAGGTATCTGGTGAACTATATTAGAATTCAATTTAATATATACTAAGGTCTGGGCACAGTGGGGCCTGTAATCCCAGCACTTTGGAAGACCAAGGGGGGCAGATGACTGGAGGCCATGAGTTTGAGACCAGCCTGGCCAACATGGTAAAACCCTGTCTCTACTAAAAATGAAAAAAAAAAAAAAAAAGAGCCAGGCATTGTGGTACATGCCTGTAGTCTCAGGTACTCAGAAGACTGAGTGGGAGGATCACTTGAGTCTAGGGGTTTGAGGCTGCAGTGAGCTGAGATTGCACCACTGCTCTCCAGCCTGGGTGACAGAGTAAGACTCTGTCACAAGAATATGTGTGTGTGTGTGTGTGTGTGTGTGTGTGTGTGTGTCTGTGTATAGTACTTTGGATATATGAAGTACCCAATAGATATACAGCTTAAGATATACAACTTCATGGTAGCCCTCAATTCATTGACGAACACTTGGATAACGATATAAAATTATATAAAAATAGAATATGGCAATTGTAAATAAATGATACTGCAAAAAGCAATGGAAATTAGGAAGGAATCAATGTAGACAGTGCATTTAAATAAAACATAGCTGAAGCAATGGGTTTGAGCCAGACCAGATAGGTAGGCAAGGTTTATATTGCAAGGGAATGAAATGAGAAGACTTTCTGGACAAGAACAAACCTGGAAAAGAACAGCAGGAACTGACTGGGGATCTGGGGTAAAGCAAACTAGACACAGAAGTTTTGTGCAGTTGAGAAACATGACAAACATCAATATAAGCTTTATTCTGAATGTATAGGACTCATGGAGTGTAACCATAATGCCACTTAATTTTGTGTTCTGTCTCGTTGAAATTCATTGAGGGGATTTCCTTCCCTGCCTGAGCTATATCTTGGGCTACATCTATGAGATGTATAGCTATATCTATGAGATGACTGTGCTAATAAGTTCCATGGATTCTTAAGTCACCATGCAGAATCTTGGTTCAGAAACTAGAATGTCCCAATGGATTTACTATGCAAAACTCCAAACTTGATTGAAGTTAAATTATCTCACCTCCTCCAGTTGGAACCTGCCTCAGACAGGAAGCCAGGAGTGGAGATGTGGTCCTCATTACCTCCATCTCTCTCTCCCCATCTTACTGAGACTGGGTTCTAATCCACCCTAACAGCAGGAGTGCGGTGGGAACTAAGGGCAAAAATAAAGGCAAGAGGAAGGTTTTCCTTGATCAGCATTGCTGTGTGATTGTGTTGCGTGTTCTGGGCCCAGTAGGTGTTTCAAGCTGCCCCTTGCTTTGTAAATACCCACCTGGTTTATGCAGAGGTTTCCATGGAAAATATGTGACTGTGTTGCATTGATGCAGACCATCACCTTCCATTCACCCATCATGACTTCCCACCCCGCACAGACTATCCCATTTGAATCTCATTACTCATCTAGTTGTTCATGACCTAGGATTTTTATTCTGGGGTAAGCAGATGGTAGAATGGCTCACCAGTAACTCAGAGATTGCTGTAAAGAAAGTAAAATCTGGTTCTTAACCTTTCTCCCCTGAGCCAAAGTTTCTACAGGACTGATAGGATGCCTAGGAAGGATCTCGGGTCTATGTTGAGACTCCATCCTTGAGTAAATTACATATTTGGACATATTAAAAATCATAATATGCCATAATGGTAATTGACATATTTAAAAACACATCTTAAGATGATTTTAAATGTCATTGTTTTTAGATGCCATTGTTGTATGTAGACTTTTGGTAATAGAAAAAAGCATCTTGGAAATTGACTGGCTTCATCACAGTGACTTGAATGTATCTATGCCTGTGTACTGAGATCACATACACACAAACCCTGCAGGGGAGTGACTTTGCTTAATGAATACAAATTTAGAGTAGTGCAAACATTTGTAAGCTTTTTGTGCTATGGACTCTGCAGTATGGTAAAGCCTATAGACCTCTTTCTGAGAAAAAAAAACATGTTTTCTAAATGCATAAAATAAAATACAAAGGATTCCAAAGGAAATAAATTATAATGAAGTATAGTTATGAAATTATTAAAAAGTGATATAGTAATGTCTGTTTCTCTTTTTTTCTTCTCTTTTTGTTTGGACTTCACTTGGCATGAACAAAATGTGTTTCTTTAGTGTATAATAAGAGCTAGTGTCAGGGCCAAGAATATTATATTTTTGAAGTATTGGTCCATGAAAATGGTATTCCATAATATCTGCTACAATTGAAATGTGATATGTGAGATGACATACATGATTTCTGTTGGTGATACAGTTGGAAGTGTTGCAAATACTGCTGCAGTTTGTTTCATAAATTCCTAGTTAAGTAAATTGCCAAATGTTAGAGAGCAGGGAAAACAAAGTTTTCTGAATTCCATCCTGGATAAAAAGCAATCTGCTTGCGTATTGTCACTATCTGTTTCAGTGAAATATTGCTAGTCGCTCCATTGAGGAGGTTTAGTCTGTAGAATTTAATGAAAGATTTACCCTTTCATCAATTCCTCCATCTATTGATTCCTTCTATCCCTTCTTTTCCCCTGGTAGATGGTCGCAGTCTGTTTACCATGCTCAGTTCAGCCTGGCTTCCCTCATCAGCAAGGCATGGTCCTAGCTATTGAAAAATACTATCATTTCACAGGACAGCAGTTTTTTGTTTTACTTATCTTAGCACTTTCCTGTACATTGGAGCACTCATCCACACTGGATATGACTTTTGAAAGAACAGGAAGGGATCTATCAGGACCAACAGTTTTCCATTTGCCTAATAAGATGATGATGGCACCAAAAATAAAATCCCTCCCTTCCCTCTGGAAATGCAGGCCTCCTGATGGGATTTCTACTTTGCCTCTTCAGCAGTGTGAAATGACCCAGGGAAATACTTAATAAGTAGATGTCAGCCCCAGTGTAAGCAGAAAAAAAATGATGAATGGACCACTAGGCAACCCTATCCCAGCACAGTTTGGCTATGCACTTTGCATTAGATTCTATAGTTTTTCTGTCTTAAATATCGTCAGAGATTCTCAAGTAGTTTCAGCCTGAGGCTATTACTCCTAATAATTGAGACTGATGGAAGGTCGTGGTATTTTTACAGCTTAGCTGCAACACACTATATATCACGTTGCTTCTGTCAAAGAAAATGTTATACACTTCATGGCAAAAGGTTTGATCCTGAGTTTTCTTCTGTGCGTTATCCACAATGTATTTGCTTGGGTTTACCTATAAATTTTACATTTAAAACATCCCAGAAAATTGCCTGGTGCCAGAAAGAGATCATTCAGGTATATAGCAAATGTTTCAGGATCATTAGGAAATTAATTACATGAAGTGATTGACATGTTCCAACTAGAGAGGAAGTGTTTCATACAGCCATGCTTGTTTGAACACAGCACTACAGATCCCTTGTGAAAAGCTGCTTATTGTGCTAAAATAGGAAAAGTGACTTAGGAGGAAAATCAACGGTGTTAGACAATTATCTAGTCAGGGAGTTTCAGCTCCATGGTGATTAATTTTCTTTTCCTAGTTATGCCTAGTTATTGGTGGTTTCTGAGTTTATATATAAAGCCTGGCACCCCAGCCATAAGTGCCTTGGAAATTCGTTCTTTTTTTAATCTGCAAAATGTTTTATTATTTGGTGGCAGGGGGTGGGGTGGACAAATGGAGATGACTAGTCTTGAAAAGAACAAGTTATTTATAATAAAGGAAATGGCACATATTAAAACCCAGAAAATCTGTCTGAAGAGGTAATCAGAGGAAAATCCCTAGCGTAAATTCTGTATAAGTTGAATAACCCATACAGAAAAATAGAAAACATGTAAAGTAAATCTGTAACCAAAGATTCCTCTCAGTCTTAAGGAGGACAAGAAAAAGTATCAATAAAAAGTAAAAATAAGTATAGTTTTTTTAAAGAAAGATCTACTGGGTTTAATATATCTTAAAATTATTTATGAAAAATTTTGCAAATATTGTACATTTTCATTTTTAAAGAAGGTTATAAGTAGAAAAAAAAATCTGAATAATCAGAAGGAATACTATAAGACTTTCCAGTATCTGCTGCAATGGTGAATTTGAATGGACTGCTCACTTTATTCTTCTGAATCAATCCTACGGAGACTATAGAAGCTCAAGGAAAGCATTGGTAAAGGAAAATAATGATAATTAAGAAAATAAAACAAGTTGAGATTGAAGACTACCAAGAAGCAGTCTCTGTGTGGAGAGGGCTGTGGTGTATCTGCAGCAGGGACACAGAATAATAGGAGGCAGATAAAGGTGAGTAGGTTGAGGGAAAGCTGTTTAGTTTTGTTTTTTCCTTTTCCATGTCACCTTGGCATAGTCAGTGTCTTTGCCATGAAAAATATAGGATGGCTCAGGCCATGGAAGCTGTCCAATGGTGGGTTTGCAGATGATGGTGGGTCTGGACTGCCACTGCTCTCAGGTCTTCGCTTTTTACATCCTCTTCCTCCAACCCCCGCAGACTGGGTTTACAAACTAAACAATGTTACTTATTTAAAGTAGGTTAAAAGTTGAATCTTTGATTGGAAGACTTCTGTAGTGGTTAACATGATTCTGTGGGGCTTATGTTTTTCTGGGTTTCTGTGGGGCCTGGGGCATGTCTCTTCCCCTTTTCATAAACACAAGGGAGAGACACCGGCAAGGGGCTAGCCTTTGGATCTACCCCAAAACATGTTATCATAAATAGCAAAATTAATAGACACCTGTGGAGTACAATCATTAAATAGATAGATATGCAGATGTATATACATATATAGGTGTGTGTGTGTGTGTATGTGTAATATAGATGTATATACATATATATAAAATAGAACAGAATTTTGGAACAGATAAACCAAGAAATATAACAAATATGCAAAAAGAGATAAGAAAAAATGGACAGATACGTGTGTATGTGTGTGTAATCACTCTTTGACTTTATTAGAAATAAAACATAATGCTTAACACAAGGAACACATAGAAAAGATAAACACCAGGATAGATACAGCTGAAGAAAAAACTAGGAATTAGCCAGCTGAAAAGTCATATGGAAAAATTCCACAGGAACAGAAACTGATGAAGAAAAGTAAAATAATAAACCAGGCTAAAATATGGAGAGAGAATCAACATATTGTAATTGGAGTCTCGGAAGAGAAAGGAATAAAACAGAAAATAGAACATGTCTTTAGAAATAATAAATATACATTTTAAAAAATTTAAAAAGATGACGTATCTTGCATTAAAAATACTCATAGAGTATCAATTTGGAAAGAATTAAAAACCTACATTTTGACATATTGCAGCAATATTTTAAAACACTGGAGAGAAATAAATTATTCTAGAAGTCTCAATAGAAGAAGAATAATCATGGCAGAACAATAATCAGATTGATGCCAAATTTTTCAATACCAATGCTGGATATAAAGTAGAAGCATAGAAATATTTTAAAATTACATAGAAAAGGAAATTCTACCTCACTTTTATTTCAAGCCAAATTATTATTTAAACATGTGTGTTTTATAATAGCATAAAATACCTCAGAATGTTTACTACATAGTCTAAGAGGAAATATTGAGATTAAAAAAAATAAATCAATGAGTAGTGGATCCCATAACATAAGGGAAATATGTTTGAATAACTTACTTGGTAAAGATTATTGTGGTTTAATAAACCTATAATAGATTGCCAAAATCATTGAGATGGTTTCAAAAGAACAAATCCTCCAAATAGTCCTGAACCAGATTGAATGATGGATTTATTCACCAAATTTTTAAATAGCCAGTATTTATAACATACTTTTTCAATAACCTAGAAAAATATTTCAAGTGGACCTATCAATTTATCTTATAAATAAAAGTTTAAAGTAAAATTAAATAGAGTAAAATAAAAATGACAACTAATCTCTATTTTAGATATTGGTATAAATATTATGTTTAAAATATTGAATATAATATTTTGAAATAGGAATAGCAAAGAGAGTTTATGACAAAAATGTAACTATAAAGCAATATTTGGTCATGTAAAACTATATCACCTAAATAGGCTAATTAACAAAAAAATCTTAAGTGCCACTGGAAAGATAACTGATATAATTCTATTCATATTTGTTATTAAAAATAAAACCTTTAAAATGACTATAATAATAGTTAAATATTATTAAATTTAATATATTTAACTATTATAATATTAAATATTATTATATTTATTATTATAATAGTTAAATATTAGTTTATTATTTGAACTAGAAGCTAGGGGACTTCTAGTTGGGATAATGTAATTTCAGGGATTTAAGGGCCCCATCTGCACCAGACGTATAGCATAATGGTAATATATAAAAAGAAGAAATGGCTATGCACATGGACCACAAGTAAAAGTTAAATATTTCTGTGAATGAAAAAACAAAAACTGAACTTAAAGCTTCAAGTAGGCAGGGATTCTGAAATGATACATGTGGCATTACCAGAATAAATATTGTTCACTGAGTCAGTCTCTTTACTTAAAACTGAGGGCTGAGGAAGCTCATTTCCTTGAAAAGAGGTTGAGAAAAACAAGCGAAGTCTAACTAGAGCCTGAAGCTATAATGTAGTTATAATTATAAACCAGGGATGTTAAAGGAGCAGGCATCACCTAGCAACCAAGGTTTGGGTTAAGCTGCCCTCTGGTTTCATGAGTTGATCAACATTGTTCTCAGTATCACTGTGGGAAAGGTCTCAATAGCCAGCATAAGATCTAGCCCCAGTCCACTATCCAACTTCGGGCAACTGTGAAAAATTGTTAAAGGAAAAGAATAAAAGGGTTGGGGTGAAGGTATGGAGGAAAAAAAGGGGAACTAAAATTTCTGTTTATTATCAGCCTGCAACCTAAGATATTAAAACACAGAAAGTAAGCTAATGCTAAGACAGACAACCAACAATCAAGTTAATTCACTTCATGAAAGTGAAACTAACAGAATGTGCAAAAATAATTTTTAAATGAGTGTACTTTAAATCCTGTAATGAATAAAGAACTTAGAATGCAGCAAATGAACAAGAATTTATGAAGCAAACATGGGTAGATATGAGATACCCAGGGGATATTAAAATGAGAAAGAATGGAAATTAAAAAAAAATCTTAATTTAAAATAAAATCTCAAGACAACCTGAAAAATAGTGAGAAAGAATTCATCTAGAAGGTGGGACACAGAAATAAAGCAGGATTTCTCATCAGCGCTTTTGTCACTTGGGGCCAAATAATTATTTGTTGTGGGGAGTGTTCTGTACATTGCAGAATTGTAGTAGCATCTATAACCTCTATCGACTAGATGCTAGTAGCACCTCCTCCCCAGTTGTGAAAACCAAAACTGCATTCATTGTCCAATGTTCAGGTGAGTACCCTGCCCCCAGTTAGAACCACTGAAATAAAGAGATAAAGGTATTAAAAAGGCAGTTAAAAGACATGAAATTAAGATGGGAAACTCCAAAAAAGTTTTAGAAGTTGCTTCACTAGAATATTCTAAAAGAAATGGCAGAAGAGGCATATTGGCAGATATTTTCTGTAATTGAAGAAAAATGTAAGCCCTTAGATTAAAATATATTTCATTTAAAGAAGAATAAATACAAATAAATCTAAACTTCACACTAGACTAAACTATAGATTGTTGAGTATACACAAATAATAGTAAATGCTATTAAAAAGCAAAATGGATTTTCTAAAAAAATGATTGCAATCAGTTGCAGCAAGCTTCTCATCAACAAAGTTTTCCAAATGACAAAGGACTATAATCTGCAAATTCTACATAGTACTAAACTATTAATTTAAAAAGGGAAGATAGATAATAGGTAGATTAGATAGATAGATTGACAGAGAGATGATAGATAGATAGATTTATAGATAGAAAGAGTTTTTTTTCCAGACATACAAAGAGTAGAAAATAACTAACTACTGGTCTTTTCTAAGACAAATACCAAAAAGTAAAATCAGAAAAAAGGAGGTGAGCAAAGATATTGGTAAATCATATTTATAAACATCACCAATGATGTTAAAATAATTCATCATCAATTTCGTATTTAGCATTCTGAAAATAATAACAGAATCTTTTTCCTTTTTTCCCATCCTGTTTTATGATGAAAATTTGAAAACATGTAGCAAAGTTGAGAGAATTTCAGAGGAGACACCCATATGCCCCCCCAGTAGACTCTACGATTAACATTTTGCTATACTTGTTTTTATTACACATCTGTCTCTTCTTCCTTTTCTGAAAATGTATTTGAAAATAAGTTGTAGACTTTAGCACATATTATAAATACCTTGGCATACATATCACTAGAATTCAATATGTATTTATGAGCTTTCTTTTCAAGTATTATTTACATACAATAAAACACTCAAATCATGTGACCACTAAATTACCTACATATTATTAATAAACAAGATATGGCTGTCACTCCAGAAAGTTTCTTCATGTTCCTTCCCAATTAATCCTCACCCACATTTCCACAGAAGTATTCATTGTTCTGATTGTTTCACACCATAAATTAGTTTTGCCTTAACTAGAAATTTATATAGGTAGAATCATATACGTTAGTGTTTAAGACTTCTTTCACTCCGCATAAGGTTTTTTCAATTCATCCATGTTATTGTATATATCAGTAATTTACTCTTTTTATTGTTGTCTGGTATCTCACTGTAAAATAAAGCATATTTTATTTATCCAATCTCCTGCTGCTGGGTATCTAGGCTGTTCCTTTTTGGGGTTGTTATAAATATAGCTCCAATAAATGATTTTGTATAAGTCTGTTTGTGGACATATGTTTCTTTGGAATCACTGGGTCTTATACTAGAGGTTAATCTACTTTTTTAAGATGCTAAGGAAGCTTTTTCTAAAACTGTAGCATTTTCACTGCCATCAACAGTATGTGAAAGTTCTGGTTGTCACAAGTCTTCATCAACATTTACCAGTATCTCTCTTTTGATTTCAGCTACCTTAGTGGATATATGGTATCTCATTGAGGTTTCCATTTGAATTTTCCTAATATATAATAATAGTGTTTTTTCATGTGCGTATTGGTCATTAATAAATTAGCCTTTGTTGTGTATATGTTCAAATCCTTTTTTTTCCTATTTTTTTCTTTTTATAATTGTCTTATAAACTTTATTTTTTCTCTGAAAATATATTCTAGTTACCAGTCCTAAGTCAGGTGTGTAAACTGCAAGCATGTCTCAGTCTACAGCTTGCCTGTTCATTTGCTTAATGTCTTTAGATGAACCAAAGTTGTTAATTTTTATGAAATATAATTTACATGTATTTTTTTCATTGATATTGCTTTCTGTGCTTTTTTAAAGAAACTTTTGCCTGTTTGGAATCCACAAAAATATACTATTTTTTAAAGCTTTTAGTTTTAGCTATTATGTTGAGATCTAGAATCCACCTCAAATTAATATTTGCATATGGTGTGAGTTAGAGATCAAAGTTTATTTTTTAATTTGCATAGCTAGTTGTTCCAGGATCATTTGTTTAAAAGCTTTTCCTTTTCTCGTTAGACTGTTATGTCCCTTTGTTGAATATCAAAGGATCATATAATGTGAATTCATTTCTGGGCTCTCTATTTTATTTCATTGATTTATTTGTTGATTCTTTGTCAGTGCTACACTATTTCTCTTTGTTTTATTGTTCTGTTTTGTTTTTATGGAGATGGAGTTTCACTCTTGTTGTCCAGGCTGGAGTGCCATGGCGAAATCTTGGCTCATGGCAACCTCTGCCTCCTGGGTTCAAGCAATTCTCCTCCCTCAGCCTCCAGGATAGCTGGGATTACAGGCATGCATTACCATGCCCAGTTAATTTTGTATTTTAGTATAGGCAGGGTTTCTCCATGTTGGTCATGCTGGTCTGTAACCCCTGACCTTGGATGATCTGTCCACCTCAGCCTCCCAAAGTGCTGGGATTACAGGTGTGAGCTGTACGCCTGGCTCTACACTGTTTTTATTATGGTGGCCTCATAATAAGTCTTGAAATAAGGCTGAATAAAAGACTTTTAAGTTGTTAGTTAAAATACAAACAGTATTTTGTATTTTATAATGAAAAAATAAAATGAAGGAATCATATTCATATAATGTATTTCTAACAAATTAAAACTCATAGGGAAATAAAATGGACAAAAGGCATTAACAGATAAATCAGAGAAAAACACATCACAAACACACACACACCCCAAACACACAAACATGACCACCTTACTTTCAATAAAAAATGATTGAGGTATCACTTCACATATTCAAAAATGGCAGTGTTTTTAAGTGAGTATATTCACTCTTGATTAGAATGCATATACAGCTAATTGTAACAACAAGTTGGTGTCATTTACCTGGATGCAACATTGCAATGTGTATATGAAAAATGAAAAAGTTAAAAAGACTTGTCTTTTGATCCAGCAACTCCATTTTATGTGCTCATTTCAAGTGAGGGAGAGAGAAATTCATATATAAGAATATTCATTGTTTTTTTATGTAACTTAGAAAATAAGGAACAATCTAAAATAAAGGAATGATTTTAATAGATATGGTACATCAACTAATAATGTCAAATATCATTCTGTCATTAAAATACAGGCTTTAGAGAAATGTAGACCTAAGGAAATAAAATAAGTAGAACTAAAAATGTATGGTTACTATAATCCTAACTTTCTCAAATAAAAATTTATACACAGAAAAGAAAACTTACTTTAAAAGAAATTATTTCAGGTATTTAACCATTACTTATTTGGTATTATCTACTTCTGGACAATAAGATACAATGTGAATTTTATCATCTACTTTATGTTTTTGTGTTTTCTCGTGCATTTCATAATGGATATTTATTTTTATGATTAAGCAAGATAAACATCTTAGAAATTTTAACTGGTTTAAGAAACAACAAAGTACTGTCAGAACACCATCTTAGTCAGTTCAGGTTGCTGTAATGAATTACCATAGACTAGGTGGGTACAAACGATAGAAATTTATTTCCCACAGTTCTGGAGTGTGAAAGTCCAAGGTCAGAGTGCTGGCATGGTCAGGTTCTGGTGAGGGCTCTTTTTCCAAATTATACACCGATGAGTTGCCATAGCCTTGTGTGGTGGAAGGAACTAGCTAGCTCTCTGGCCTCTTCCTATAAAGGAACTAATGTGATTCATGAGGGCTCCACCCTCACATCCTGGTTATCTCCCAACAGCTTCCCATCCAAAACCGTCATACTGAGATGAGAGTTTCAACATGTAAATTTTAGGGGCACATTAACATTTACTGTATTGCGAATATACGTCCTCAGAAAATCTCCGAAAATAGAACAGGTCATCACTTATGGATGAAGAAAGAGGTGTACCAGAAAGAGAAAGGTCCCGCGCTAGAAAGCTAAGCAAGGGAGAACACGATTGACACGTAGGATCTTGCCTCTTTGTCTTGGCTATTTCTACTGTTCAACACTGCATCTTTGGATGATTTCCAAATAACCAGACCATTCAACTAACCTGGATGATCCTATAAAACAACAGAGTTAGCTGTTCTTCACACTCCCTGCTATTCTATGCATCTGCACATAAAAGCAGACGCCAATGACATCCTGAACCTATACATTTGTTTCATCATAATGTAATAATTTTAGTGCATTTTGAAATAGTTGCATAGGTTCAGAATATGTATGTTTATTTAATGCTAACTGTATATGAGTTACATTGTGAGATCTTTGGGGGTTCACAGATTAAGGTGGCATAAGCGGAATCAGCCTCCACTCTAGTTGCTTCCAGGATAATCAGGGCAAGGTACTCCAGCAGGCCCTGGAGCTGTTTCCAGTGTGCCAGGTCTGCTCGAGGATCATCAGTCTATTGGCCGAATCTGAAACTTCAGCAGTTTCCTGTTGCCAAGAATAATGCAGTATTGTATACACCACTGAATAGTGTAAGAAACAACATTTAATTCAGTTATAAATTATTCTATCAATAAGAATTCACTTATAATGACCTGCAACCAAGCAAATATTTTTTTCTCTCAACCTTGACTTTTTTTTTTTTTTTTTTTTTTTTTTGCCATTGACATGGTACCTTGGTTAGATAAGCCAGATTTAGTCAGGTTAGTGACCTGGGCATATAGTTGGGAGAAATGAAGATGCATGACTGTGATGGTTAATACTGAGTGTCAACTTGATTAAATTGAAGGATACAAAGTACCGATCCTGGGTGTGTCTGTGAGGGTGTTGCCAAAAGAGATTAACATTTGAGTCAGTGGGCTGGGAAAGTCATACCCATCCTTAATCTGGGCAGGCATAATCTAATTGGCTGCCAGTGCGGCTGAAATATAAGCAGGCAGAAGAAAGTGAAAAGAGAGACTGGCCTAGCCGCCCAGCCTACATCTTTCTCCCATGTTGGATGCTTCCTGCCCTCGAAATCTGACTCCAGGTTCTTCAGTTTCTAAACCAGCCTGGCTCTCCTTGCTCCTCAGCCTGCAGATAGCCTATTTTGGGATCTTGTGATCATGTGAGTTAATAATAAATAATGTCTCCTTTACATATATATATTCCATTAATTTTGTACCTCTAGAGAACCTGATTAATACAAGGATTAAATATATAAGTGACTTCTTTAGAACTGGCCTGATTTTGATCAGGTGTTTTTGTGTTTTAAAAATTCAATTTATACACACTAATAGCTACTTGGGAGGCTGAGGCAGGAGGATTGCTTGAGCCAGGAGTTCAAGGCTGCAGTGAGCTATGATTACACCACTGTACTCCAGCCTTGGTGACAGAGCAAGACCCTTCCTCTAACTAAAATAAAATAAATAAAAATTTATGTGATTATTACACATTGCATTCCTATATCAAAACATTTCAATAAATATGTACACCTACTATGTCCCCACAAAAGTAAAAAATTTAAAACTAAAAAAAATTCAATTAAGATGCCTGTTTTATAAACATGGACAAATGCTAAACCATAAGTAAATGTTCTGGAGAGTCACGAACAGAAGTAGCAGTTCACATGGGAAAAGGAAACAAATTCCAGTTTATGTAACTTCCTCTCACCCCATGGAAGATGCTGAACCGTACTCAGAACTCTGGGCTGTGAAGAGAAAACGGATTTCATTTTTTGAATTCAAAAAAAGAAAAATAATTTTATCTTAATTTTAGTGACTGGGTGAAATTGAGACAACACAAACTATAAAATACTAGTGAGGTCTCATTTATAATTTGACAGACAACCTATAGGGAAACATATTGCTTCTTTCGATTCTCGAATGCAGAAAAGGATATATTGGGCACCTTGAGTTGGTCAAATTATCTCATGCAAAGTGTCATGTATTAAGCCGCAGTAGTTTGAACAGCAAGGCTCCGCTCACCATGTGAAGAACCTGGTGGTATCTTCTTATTTGGAATGTTCATGTGCTCACACAGTTCAGGGATATTGGCAAAATCAAAAGGAGTAATCTTCAATACTGACATTCTTTTATATTTTCATGCTGAGTTGGACTTGTTCATTCCTCTTCCACCCCAAGCCAGAGTGAAGCTCTCCCAGTTTTGCAGACAGAGTCTCTCTCCCACTTGGTCATACCGTCTGTTTCCACATTGCAGTTTACTCTACATGAATACCAGGTAGCAGACGGAATTTTGCCCAATAGCAAGTACAGCAAAAAGTCTTTCACAGGCTCCTCACAATCTCTGAACATATGATCAGTCTAGGATAACACGTTGTACTAAAAATATACCAGAGAAATATTCATGTGGTAATAAACAAGGAACCTGAATCAAAGAGGAAATGTGCCATGGGCTTCTGAAATGTATCTTTCTCTGTACCAAAATGATGACAGTCTGTCAATGGGAGATGACTGGATCTCCTAATGTTTGTTTCTTTATTGCAAGTGTTAATGTACATTTAACTGTGTGAGCATAGTGTGTTTGGTCTAAAACCCAAAGTGTGGGTTAAATAAGAGGAAGTCTACAAGTATTTATCCTGAGGTGGTTGATTTGATAAACAGAAATATATATAATTTCCATGATAATTTCTGAAAGGGCACAGTGACATTACAAGGAATATCTCAGCAGTTCTGAGAGTACAAATTTAAAAGAAAAAAGACTGTGTCCTATATTTAATGCTGCATCATTCATTCCTTATTAGCTATATCATCCTTTTAATAGAACTTGACAACAGTACCCAAATGTTAGATGTATATATTATAGAGACCTTCTGAAGACTGATTGTTGGTTTATGCAGAAAAGACTTGTGCAGATTTCTTTTCTTTTCTTTTCTTTTTTTTTTAAATTATACTTTAAGTTCTGAGATACATGTGCCAAATGTGAAGGTTTGTTGCATAGGTACACACATGCCATAATGGTTTGCTGTACCCACTAACCTGTCATCTACATTAGGCATTTCTCCTAATGCTATCCCTCCTCTAATCCCCAACCCCCTGACAGGCCCCAATGTGTGATGTTTCCCTCCCTGTGCCCATGTGTTCCATTGGTCAACTCCCACTTATGAGTGAGAACATGTGATGTTTGATTTTTCTGTTCCTGTGTTAGTTTGAGAATGATGGTTTCCAGCTTCATCCATGTCCCTGCAAAGGACATGAACTCAGCTTTTTTATGGCTGCATAGTATTCCATGGTGTATATGTGCCACATTTTCTTTATCCAATTTATCATTGATGAGCATTTGGGTTGGTTCCAAGTCTTTACTGTTTTGAATGGTGCCGCAGTAAACATACGTATGCATGTGTCTTTATAGTAGATTGATTTATAATCATTTGGTTATATACCCAGTAATGGGATTTCTGAGTCAAATGGTATTTCTGGTTCTAGATCCTTGAGGAATGGCCGCACTGTCTTCCACAATGGTTGAACTAATTTAAATTCCTACTAACAGCTTAGAAGCATTCCTATTTCTCCACAGCCTCACCAGCATCTGTTGTGTCCTGATTTTCTAGATGGCCATTCTAACTGGCTTGAAATGGTATCACATTGTGGCTTTGATTTACATTTCTCTAATGACCAGTGATTATGAGCTTTTTTTTTTCATGTTTGTTGGTCACATAAATGTCTTCTTTTGAGAAGTGTCTGTTTCATATCCTTTTTGATGGGATTGTTTGTTTTTTCTTGTAAATTTGTTTAAATTCTTTGTAGATTCTGGATATTAGCCCTTTGTTAGACAGATAGATTGCAAAAATTTTCTCCCATTCTGTAGGTTGCCTGTTTACTCTGATGACAGTTTCTTTTGCTGTGCAGAAGCTCTGGAGTTTAATTATATTCTATTTGTCAATTTTGGTTTTTGTTGCCATTGCTTTTGGTGTTTAAGTCATGAAGTCTTTGCCCATGCCTATGTCCTGAATGATATTGCCTAGGTTTTCTTCTAGGGTTTTTATGGTTTTAGGTTTTATGTTTAAGCCTTTAATCCATCTTGAGTTAATTTTTTATAAAGTGTCAGGAACAGGTCCAGTTTCAGTTTTCTGCATATGGCTAGCCAGTTTTCCCAACACCATTTATTAAATAGGGAATCCTTTCCCCATTGCTTGTTTTGGTCATGTTTGACAAAATCAGATAGTTGTAAATGTGTGGCATTACTTCCAAGGCCTCTGTTCTGTTCCACTGGTCTATATATCTATTATCATGTCAGTACCATGCTGTTTTGGTTACTGTAGCTTTATGGTACAGTTTGAAGTCAGGTAATGT
Organism: Cheracebus regulus; assembly: GCA_963574635.1. Taxonomy (NCBI): domain Eukaryota; kingdom Metazoa; phylum Chordata; class Mammalia; order Primates; family Pitheciidae; genus Cheracebus; species Cheracebus regulus. The sequence continues at coordinate 98,477 of CAUYQU010001498.1, forward strand.
GATGCCTCCAGCTTTGTTCTTTTTGCTTAAGATTGTCTTGGCTATATGGGCTCTTTTTTGGTTCCATATGAATTTTAAAGTAGCTTTTTTCTAATTCTGTGAAGAAAGTCAATGGTAGCTTGATGGGATAGCATTTAATCTATAAATTTCTTTGGACAGTATCACAATATTGATGCTTCCTATCCATGAGCATGGAATGCTTTTCCGTTTGTTTGTGTCCTCTCATTTTTTTGAGCAGTGGTTTGTAGTTCTCTTTAAAGAGGTCCTTCACATCCCTTGTAAGTTGTGTTCCTAGGCATTTTATTCTATTTCTAGCAATAGTGAATGGGAGTTCCCTCGTGATTTGGCTCTCTGTTTGTCTATTATTGGTGTATAGGAATGCTTGTGATTTTTGCACATTGATTTTGTATCTTGAAACTTTGCTGAAGTTGCTTATTAGCTTAAAGAGATTTTTGGCTGAGGTGATGGGGTTTTCTAAATATACAATCATGTCATCTGCAAACAGAGACAAGTTGACTTCCTCTCTTCCTATCTGAATACGTGTTATTTCTTTCTCTTGCCTGATTGCCCTGGCCAGAATTTCCAATACTCTGTTGAATAGGAGTGGTGAGAGAGGGCATCCTTGTCTTGTGCTGGTTTTCAAAGAGAATGCTTCCAGCTTTTGCCCATCCAGTATGATATTAGCTGTGGGTTTGTCATAAATAGCTTTTATTATCTGGAGATACATTCCATCAATACCTAGTTTATTGAGAGTTTTCAGCATGAAGGGCTGTTGAATTTTGTTGAAGGCCTTTTCTGCATCTATCATCGATTCTGTTTATGTGATGGATTATGTTTGTTGATTTGCATATGTTGAACCAGACTTGCATACCAGGGATAAAGCCAACTTAATCATGGTGGTTAAGCTTTTTGATGTGTTACTGGATTTGTTTTCCTAGTATTTTGAGGGTTTTTGCATTGATGTTCATCAGGGATGTTGGCCTGAAATATTCTTTTTTTGTTGTTGTGTTTCTGCCAGGTTTTGGTATCAGGATGATCCTGACCTCATAAATTGAGTGAGGGAGAAGTCCCTCTTTTTCTATTGTTTGGAATACTTTCAGAAGGAATGGTACCAGCTCTTCTTTGTACCTCTGGTAGAATTTGGCTGCGAATCTCTCTGGTCCTGGGCTTTTTTGATTGGTAGGCTATTAATTACTGCCTCAATTTCAGAACTTGTTATTGGTCTATTCAGGATTCAACTTCTTCCTGGTTTAGACTTTGGAGTGTGTATGTGTCCGGAAATTTATCTATTTCTCCTAGATTTTCTAGTTTATTTGTGTAGAGGTGTTTATAGTGTTCTTTGATGGTAGTTTGTATTTCTGTGGGATCAGTAGTGATATCTACTTTCTTATTTTTTATTGTGTCTATTTGATTCTTTTATCTTGTTTTCTTTATTAGTCTGGCTAGTGGTCTATTTATTTTGTTGATTTCTTTAAAAAAAAAACAGCTCCTGGATTCATTGATTTTTTTTTGTCTCTTTTACTCTATTTATTTATTTTTTAAATTATTCTTTAAGTTCTGGGGTACATGTAGAGATCTTGCAGGATTGTTACATAGGTATACATATGCCACGGTGGTTTGCTGCCTCCATCCCCCTGTCACCTGCATTAGATATTTCTCCTAATGTTATCCCTCCCCAATCTCCCCACCCCCTGCTATACATCCCCTAGGGCCCCACCCCCCAACAGACCCCAGTGTGTGATTCATTGATTTTTTGAAGGGTTTTTTGTGTCTCTATCTCCTTCAGTTCTGCTCTGATCTTAGTTATTTCTTGTCTTCTGCTAGCTTTTGAGTTTGTTTGCTCTTGCTTACCTAGTCTTTTTAATTGTGATGTTAGGGTGTCAATTTTAGATCTTTCCTGCTTTCTCCTGTGGTCACTTAGTGCTAAAAATTGCCCTCTAAACAATGCTTTAGCTGTGTCCCAGTGATTCTGTTACATTATGTCTTTTTCATTGGTTCCAAATAACATTTCTTTCTGCCTTAATTTTGTTATTTACCCAGTAGTCATTAAGGAGGAGGTTGTTCAGTTTTCATTTAATTGTGTGGTTTTGAGTGAGCTTCTTAATCCTGAGTTCTAATTTGTTTGCACCATGATCTGAGAAATTGTTACGATTTCCATTATTTTGCATTTGCTGAGGAATTGTTTTACTTTTAATTATTTGGGCAATTTTAGAATAAGTGTAACGTGGTGCTGAGAAGAATGTATATTATGTTGATTTGGGGTGGAGGGTTCTGTAGGTGTTTAATAGGTCTGCTTGGTCCAGAGCTGAGTTCAAGTTCTGGATATCCTTGTTGATTTTCTGTCTCATTGATCGGTCTAATATTGACAGTGGAGTGTTAAAGCCTCCCACTATTATTGTGTGGGAGTCTAAGTCTCTTTGTAGGTCTCTAAGAACTTATTTTATGTATCTGGGTGTTCCTGTATTGGCTGCATATATTTTTAGGATAGTTAGCTCCTCTTCTTGAATTGATGTCTTTGCCATTATGTAATGCCCTTCTTTGTCTTTTTTGATCTTTGTTGGTTTAAAATTTGTTTTATCAAAGACTAGGATTTCAACCTCTGCCTTTTATTTTTATTTTTTGCTTTCCATGTGCTTGGTAAATCTTCCTCTGTCCCTTTATTTTGAGCCTATATATATCTTTGCATGTGAGATGGGTCTCCTTAACACAGCACACCAATGGGTCTTGACTCTTTATTCAATTTTCCAGTCTTTACCTTTTAATTGGGGCATTTAGCCCATTTACATTTAAGGTTAATGTTGTTATGTATGAACTGGATCTTGTCATTGTGTGGCTATATGGTTATTTTGCCCATTAGTTGATGGACTTTTTCATAGTGTCAATAGTCTTTTCAATTTGGTATGTTTTTGCGGTGACTGGTACTGGTTTTTCCTTTCCATGTTTAGTGCCTCCTTCAGGAGCTCCTGTAAGGCAGGCCTGGCAGTAACAAAATCTCTCACCATTAGCTTGTCAGTAAAGGAGTTTATTACTACCTCGCTTATGAAGCTTAGTTTGGCTGGATATGAAATTTTGGGTTGAAAACTCTTTTCTTTAAGAATGTTGAATATGGGTCCCTACTCTCTTCTGGTTTGTAGGTTTTGCCAAGAGATCTGTTGTTAGTCTCATGGGCTTCCTTTTGTGGGTAACCCAACCTTTCTCTCTGGCTGCCCTTAACATTTTTTCTTTCATTTCAACCTTGGTGAATCTGACAGTTATATGTCTTGGGAATGCTCTTCTTGAGGAGTTTCTTAGTGGTGTTCTCTATTTCCTGAAATTGAATGTTGGCCTATCTTGCTATGTTAGGGAAGTTCTTTTTGATAATATCCTGAAAAGTATTTTCTAACTTGGTTCCATTCTCCCTATCACTTTCAGGTACAACAATTAAACATAGATTTGATCTTTTCACATAGTCCCATATTTCTTGGAGGCTTTGTTCACTTTATTTCATTTTTCCCTCTAACCTTGTCTTCAGGCTTGATTTCATTAAGTTAATCTTCAATCTCTGATATCCTTTCTTCCACTTGATCAATTCAGCTATTGATACTTGTGTATGCTTCACGAAGTTCTCGTGCTGTTTTTCAGCTCCATCAAGTCATTTATGTTCTTCTCTTAACTTATTATTTTAGTTAGCAGTCCCTGTAACCTTTTATCAAGATTTTTCACTTCTTTGCATTGGGTTAGAACATGCTCCTGTAGCTCAGAAGAGTTTGTTATGACCTACCTTTTGAAGCCTACTTCTGTCAATTCATCAAACTCATTCTCTGTCTAGTTTTGTTTCCTTGCTGGCAATGAGTTGTGATCCTTTGAAGGAGAAGAGGCATTCTGGTTTTTTGAATATTCAGTCTTTTTTAGCTGGTTTTTCCTCATCTTCATGGATTTATCTACCTTTTGTCTTTGATGTTGATGACCTTTGAATGGGGTTTCTGCAGTTTCTGAGTGGATGTCCTTTTTCTTGATGTTGATGATATTCCTTTTTGTTTGTTAGTTTTCCTTCTAACAAACAGGCTCTTCTGCTGCAGGTCTGCTGGAGTTTGCTGAAGGTCCACTCCAGACCCTATTTGCCTGTATTACCAGTGGAGGCTACAGAGCAGCAAACAATGCTCCCTGTTCTTTCCTTTGGAAGCTTCCTCCCAGAGGAACACCCCAGATGCCAGCCAGAGCTCTCCTGTATGAGATGTCTGTGGACCCCTGCTGGGAAGTGTCTCCTAGTCAAGAGGCACTGGCGTCAGGGACCCACTTGAGGAGGCAGTCTGTCTCTTAGCAGAGCTCGAGTGTTGTGGTGGGAGATTTGCTGCTCTCTTCAGAGCTGGCAGGTAGGAATGTTTAAGTCTGCTGAAGCTGTGCCCACAGCTGCCTCTTCCCCTGAGTGCTCTGTCCCAGGGAGATGGGAGTTTTATCTCTAAGTCCCTGACTGGGGCAGCTGCCTTCCTTTCAGAGATGCCCTGTCCAGAGAGGAGGAATCTAGAGAGGCAGTCTGGCTATAGCAGCTTTGCCATGTTGCAGAGCCCAGTTTGAACTTCCTAGTAGCTTTGTTTACACTGTGAGGGGAAAACCACCTACTCAAGCCTCAGTAATGGCAAATGCCCCTTCCCCCACCAAGCTCAAGCACCCCAGGTCGACCTCAGACTGCTGTGCTGGCAGCTAGAATTTCAAAACAGTGGATCTTAGCTTGCTGGGCTCTGTAGGGTTGGGGTCCGCTGAGCTAGACCACTTGGCTCCCTGGCTTCTGCCCCCTTTCCAGGGGAATGAACGGTTCTGTCTTACTGGTATTCCAGGTCCCACTGGGGTATGAAAAGAAAATTCTGCAGCTAGCTCATGTCTGCCCAAACGACCACCCAGTATTTTACTTGAAACTCAGGGCCCTGATGGCATAGGTACTGGAAGAAATCTCCTGGTCTGCGGATTGTGAACACTGTGGGAAAAGTATAGTATCTGGGACAGAGTGCATCGTTCGTCAAGGCACAGTCCTTCACAGCGTGCCTTGGCTAGGGGAGGGAGTTTCCCAACCCCTTGAACTTCCTGGGTGAGGCGATGGCCCACCCTACTTTGGCTCACCCTCCATGGGTTGTACCCACTGTCTAACCAGTCCCAGTGAGATGAACTGGGTACCTCAGTTGGAAATGCAGAAATCACCTGCCTTCTGCATTGATCTTGCTAAGAGCTACAGACCAGAGCTATTCCTATTTGGCCGTCTTGCCAGTCACTCTGTGGAGATTTTTAATGTCTCATTTTACTACTAGATTCTGGAAACCGATTTTCTGAGCTGCAGATTTGTACCTTGCTTTAATTTATCTGATAGTCAATATGTATTTTTATTAGTTAGCTAAGTTGAACTTTATCTCATATTGTACCTGTTCCTCACCTCTTATTTTCATTTCTATTTGCTAGGGGAGTATAGAAATGAAAAGTCAGATGTCTTCCTAGATTGGACAAATGACTGTGTCTAGGATTGAACTGTACGGTACAGATGTGGATCTAAATTCTGCATCTGCATTTGGCACAACCATTTTGATTCTCATATTAGTCATAAAGGTTTAGAATTCCAGGGTATCTGCTCCCCTTGGTGCTTGAAAGCAATGGGATATCGTAGCAACAACAACATGCTAAATATGTAAGGCCAGTGTTCATACATGGGCCTTCTCTTCTGTGACTATGTGGCTTTGAACCACTGATTTAAAGTCTATGTGCCTCACCAAAAAATTGGGAAAATAATACATATGCCACTGTGCTGTGTGCCAATCAAATGCCTGGTCCATAACATCTCTGTTATTTTTATCTGTATAATCACTTGACAGAAAGACAGACACTCCTCACTGTCTTCTAGTTCGCTGTTTTACATATGGATCTAAGACAATATGATGAGTTCATGGTTCCAGAGGCCTGATTAAATTTGGCCCCACTTACCAGCTGGGTAATGAGCACCTGTCACTTGAATTGTTGTGAGGATTAAACATATATTAAAATAGTATCTAACACATAATAAGTGGCTCGTTAAGATTGTTGTTTTTACCATGTATGGAAGAAAATTTGGAAGGATTGTTTCCACAGGACTGGTCACTTTGTTTCTTCAGATCTTCCTCAAGCATTACTTGTGCAGAAAGAAACCTTTCTCTAGCTCCTATGGATAGAGATTTTAACCAGTCCTCTGTTGTCTCTGCGTTCTGCTCACGTATCCATTGTATCACATTTCATTGTGAATATCAATTGTTAGGCTTTTTTTCTCCATTGGACTGTCAACTACTCAATAACAAGGGCATACCTATTCTCTCAGCGTCTTTGGGTCCAGGTTTTGCTGGCAAACAAATACGTGATAAATGCTAGTTTGATATAATTGTGATTGAATGGAAGAAATTGATTTATTCTTTTACTTTTCCCCTATAAAAGTATGTTCCGAATCTGTGATCCATGGATGTGTCTAGGCTGCTGGGTGTTTGTGAGCCATCTCACATTGTTTCCAAAATTTGTTACCTTATACATTTATCTAGGAAAAGAGGCCAAAGTTTCATCAACTTCCCAGGACAGCCTGTGGCCTTGAACAGATTAGGAACCATTAATAGAGAAATTCCTTATATACTTTCTAAGCACATCATTGTCTAAAAATCTTGAAGCCCTTAAAATAATAATTGGCTCAGATTACCTTGACATTTGCCACTTTCTGTACCTGCTTCCTCAGTTTAATTCAATGTCTGATGCCTAAAAAATTGCAAGCAACTGCTGTGAAAATTATATATGCACTATCCGTCCATGAGAATGCAATATGGTCAATCAGATTTCTTTAACAAGTGATTTGGTTCTCATGTCAGCATATTGCCATATCTTGAAAAGTGAGTGATAATCAATCATTATTATATCTAGAAGATAAAATTGACTACAACCCATGAAGAGTAGTTGTCACTGAAGGTCTCCCCTGTCCCCCACCCTGCCTACTGAGAAAGAAGTAGCAAAGAGGGCAAATAGCAAAGCAGAAGTTTGACTGATTTTTAACATACACAATATTTTAATTATTTCTTATTTAAATACAATTAGTCTTCAATCAGCTGCCTGAACCTATAGAAAAAATGAGAAATATTTGGATCTGTTAACTGATGAACAATTTTAAGATTTACATCAATTATGTTGTAGTCACTAGAATGAAATCTGAGTTGATGTAACAAGGAGACCCAAAGATGATGATTCAGCAAAGTAAAAGTTTATTTTGTATCCCTTCATGACACAGAGCAGGAAGGTGGCTTCTATTTCAGGAAGTCACATCTTGGACAGAAAGGTGGTTCTATCATATATAACATAGCTTCCAAGGGAACTCTCTTGTTCTCATTCTCAGCTAGCAGAAAGCCAAGTGAGGAGTGGTTTCTCAGCAAGTGTTTTCTAAGCAAGTAAGACAGAAGCTGCACATTTTACTTCTGTTCATACCCATTGATGAGAATTTAATGACATGTCCACACCTCACTACCAGGAGGCAGGAAGATGTAGTGTACCTGAGCAACTGAGCACCCAGATGTACACTATTACTCTGGAAAAAGCAGAACAGATTTTGGTTGAGCAAAAAACAGTCTCTGTTGGACATATAGAATTAGAATTTAGATACATGCATCAAAAATGAGTTCTTACCTCTTCCTTCTAGAAGGAACAGTACTCATTCCATTTTGAATGCTATGACCAAAAGTATTGGTCTTTTAGTCCAAACTCAAAATGATTTTGCTGTCCCAGAAGAATGTGAAAGACAGAAAGTAGCAGAGCATAGGTTTGGGCTTCAGCAGGATAGACATAAAAGAATGGTCAGGACCCAGAGATGAGAAAGCTCCGTTTTGACAAGACAGATGATCCAGAAGGATCCAGGTATGAGGTAGTAGAAAGGATAATAGAGGACTCTGATGACAAGTAGGAGAGATACAGGCATAGAGCTTCATATACATATCTCTGTAGTTCTTGCAAAATCTGGGAAGAGCAGGGAGGGAGCTGGTCCTGGGAATCAAAGCAACAGGTAGAAAGTTAGTTCTAGAAGAAAACGCCTGGCTGCTAGAACCTGGATATATGGTCATAGCTTGAAACACTAAGATGTGTGTGCTCATGGGGAGTGAGCACACACATACTTAGCAACATCTAGAGGCCAAAGTCAGAAGGTTTATTATTACTATTATTTATTTTTAATTTTTTGTCAATAAGTTTATTGTGTCACCATTATTCTTTCAGATTATGTCTTACACAAGGTGTGCCTTTTTTTAATTATTATACTTTAAGTTCTGGGGCACATGTGCAGATCATGCAGGTTTGTTACATAGGTGTATACTTGCCATGGTGGTGGTTTGCTGCATCCATCACCCTGTCATCTACGTTAGGTATTTCTCCTGATGCTATCCCTCCCCAGTCCCCCCACCCCCTGTTATTCCTCCCCTAGCCCTGCAACGCCCAAGCCCCTGTGTGTGATATTCCCCTCCCAGTGTCCCTGTGTTCTCATTGTTCAACACCCACTTAGTTCGTATACATCAGAGCAAAGCCTCCCAGTAGGTGTGGTCTGTAGAGCAAGGCCTAGAGAGAAGATCACATAATATGGATTAGAGTTGGTCATATCCAGTATCAACACATGCAGGAGGGAGGTGAGAAATGAAAAGCTTTGTGTGGGTCTTTCTTCTTCATCTTTGCTTTCTTACTAAAAAACTCTTGTTAAGTTACTCACAGAAGACCAACAGGAGAGAGAGGAAAAAGAGAGGTGGCAGGAAGAGAGAGAGAGAGGAGAGAGAAATTTTGTAGGGAGAAAGAAAAGTGAAAAAAAGGGAAAGGAAAAGGGAGGGAAGGTCACCCAGTTTGACTAAATACTCTTCTATTTTAGCAAGATTGAGCATTTATATCCTGTTTCTGAAAAACTGAAATTGGAATTCTTAAATTGGGGTTCAAAAAAAGGAAATATGAAAATCTCAAGATTTTCTACCAAATGTCGATATTTATACACATAGATGATTTTTCTGGAATTGATGATCACCCTCACCCAAGCTTAAGAACCATTTTTCTAAAATGACTTTGGCCACATTATTTAGGGCATTTTGATTTAATCTTATTCTTGCCAATTTTTTGCCTCCTTTATAAAAGGAAAATTTTATAAAAGCCATATGAAGAATGTGTTCTATAAAGCAGGTTGTATGTGTTGAACAATGCTTGTTCTGTCCCCCTCTACATTGCTTTCTTAGATTACAAACAGAAACCATGCCTTTTCCCCAGAAAACTTACTTTTTCAGAATACCTAAAACCAGATTTCTTGCAGGATGGAGCATAATAAATGTTATTGGTTCCTGCTGATGAAGTGTCTAACCCAGTTCACTTAGAAGTCAATGAAAATACTGAAAATAAAACTTGTATTTTCTATTCCATTGCCTAGTTAATAAACATTGACACACATAATTATTTTAGTGTGGGAGGACAAAACAATAAATAAGAGGAAAAATCTGATAAGATGTTATTGATTTAAATAAGGGAACCGATCTCATGTGATGGATGTATTGCACACAGAAGCAAGAGGCAAATGTGTTGGTCCTTTTATTCCTCAATACTGTGGTTTATTTAAAAGGAAGTTAACAGTGGAGATAGTAAGTCATGTTTCCTGGGCATGTCATGTTTTCATGGTGCCATTTATTTCTTTTTTCTTTTTTTTCTTTTTATTTATGTATTTATTTTTTGAGACAGGGGTCTCACTCTGTCACCCAGGCTGGAGTGCAGTAGTGCAATCCTGGCTCACTGCAACCTCTGCCTCCCAGATTCAAGCAATCATCCCACCTCAGCCTCCACGCCTGGCTGATTTCTGTATTTTTTGATAGAGAAGGGGTTTCACCATGTTGCTCAGGCTGTTCTCAAATTCCTGACCTCAAATGATCTGCCCTCCTCAGCCTCCCAAAGTCCTGGGATTACAGGCATGAGCCACCTTGTCCTGCCTAATGGTGCTATTTCTAATTTAGGTTTTGTACCACTGACCTGGATGTCTTCCACCTTGCCAAAGTTTGCCTGATGAGCCCCAGAACAAATAGGACTATTGATATTATTTCACTACTAGATTAATTAAAATCTCCTCCTGGAGATGCTTAATGAACATTTGCTGGTGATTATCAAATAACAGATATAAAATTAATGAATATTATTACTTCATGGATTTTTGAAGAATGTAACAAAAAAGGAAATGTACATCCAGATGAGGATTTTATGTAAAATCTATGAAAATACATTTGTTACTCATCACTTCATATTATCAGATTTTAAAAAATGTAGCTGTCCTATAAATGAAGCGGTTTTTCCACTCACCTCTTTTGGTTGGGTCATTTTTATTAAGTTGATTGGCTTGGTGATAAGATAGCTCTAGAGAGACCATGAAGTGCTAGATTTTGAGTTCTGATCTATCAGAAGATGATTTCAAATGTTAGCAACAAGAATTTAGATTGAACGTGATGCCAGTAGCTCTTCAGGAATCTACTTGCAAAACTTAGCATGCCGGGGACAGAGATGGGAAGATGGAGAAACGACAATGATGTTTCTTTTCACCTGCCTCCTCTCAGTGACTAGGCTTGACCACCAATAGGAGCACAATAAAGAGGGAGACCTGGTGCACAGGAGGCTCTATGAAATGCAGAGAACCAGCAGCTCCACTCTGAGTGTAGATAGCAAAACGGAACATAATTGGAGAGAAACACATCTCATTTCTGACAAGTGCTCATCATGATTCAAGTGGTACAAAAAAGGCTGGAGAGGAAGCAGTGCCCCCTTGCAGTCAAGGGTTGCCCTGGTAGGCCACATCCTTGGCAGAGTACCAGTGTGCCCAGTGAGGTCACTTCCAATCATGACCTGGCAAGGTACAGCCCTCAAGTGGCTAGTAGACGGTAAGCATCCAGAATAATGCCAGCTGAGAAGAGAAGAAGGGGGATTCCTCCTAAGCATACGTGAAACATCCCAGGGAATAGGAAAAACAGGGCAGAAAAGGATCTCAGGCGAGGTTCTGTGATGGTCTTCAGGATGAGGATGAGGACCCTCACAGAAGGCTCCTGACACCATAGAATTTGCCTTTTTGCAACAAGGGAGTTGGGCTCTGAAACTGCCTCACTAACTTAAGTCAGCAATTGTCTCAAGGCTCTGGACATTTTGTGAGGAGGCAAAACAGCTCAGCTAGCCCAAGGATAGTCCTCTGAAGAAAACTGTAGGCGTAGGACCTTAGAAACAAAGTTCTCAGAAGTTGGGGGTAGACACAAGAAACAGTAAAAGAAACTTAAGGGGATCAAGACAGAACCCAATCAACACCTGCTACACTACTTTATCCAGAAATAGCTGGAACTGACTTGGGAGAAAATAGCATGGGTGCTGAGGGCCTGCAGTTCTGCAAATGGAGGCTAGCAGGCTTAAGTAACTGCAATGCCAATGTATACATGGCCTCATTTATATTTGCAGGATGGTGACGCCTTGATGGGTTACAGATGAATAAAAAGTTTCAGAATTGGCAGGGACCTCATAGATTATCTAGTGAGAACTCTTTCTTCCTATTTTGTAGTAAAGCTACTGAAGTACCAAGAAAGATAAATGATTTGCTAAAGGCAAGGTAGCTAATGTGAAAGTGAATCCAAATGGAATCACTTATTTTGAAAACACTGACAAATAGGGTCAAGAAGGGCCATGAAAAAGGTTTCTATGCACGAATGCCTGATAACAAGGCTACCACAAAAGACTGCAAATACCACAAACTTGCACAAAGGCCATTGCAACCTTACAAACAAGCAACAACAACAACAAAAACAAACAAAAAGAAACTCGCCAAGTCATCTGCTCAACAGTTGCCTGTCTAACATCAGACTGACATCACCCTTGTTGCTGATCCTTGTAGCCAAGGATAATTTTCTCAAAAGAGCTATGTAATTTTATTTTCTTTTAAAAACTTTGTCTTCCTTTACCTCCTTGAATGTACATATAGTTTACTATGGCATGGGTTTTTTCATTCCAATAACCATTACTGAATAAATGTTATTCTGTTTTGGAGAGGTTCTGTTATTTAGGTCAACACTAACTAATGGCAAAGCCAGGATTAAAATTCAAGTTTTCAGATCTCAAATAATATTTTCTCTAATTATCCATGACACATCATAATACAGGAATATTTTGTAATTTAAGGATTTGCAATGCCTACCCTGAAAACATGTCAAGTATGCTGTGCTTCTTTCCATGTAGTATGATAGAGTGTTGGCACCATGATTTTATTACATTTACATTTAATCTACTCTTGTTCATATTATTACTTTATGTTAACCTGAACATGAACTATTTTAATGTCCATCTGTATTTACTAGTGACCTTCCTGGTAAGACAATATGAAAATGCAAAGCTCAAATTGCTGGTGTTGCTGAATGGGGGTGACAAAGAATATCATGTTTTCTTGTCTTCATAGGGCTACATTTGCTAGAATAAATCTATTTCCTTTTTGAGAAATTGGACAGCCAATCTCCCTGGCCCATTGCTTTCTTGGGCTCTGATAGAGATTATTCCATAGTTTATTAAGCTTACTTCCCCCCAAAGCTGAGTGTGATGTAATAGTGCCATCTGTCACCTTATGTAGAAGGCAGAGAAGAAAAGTAATGCCTTATGAAGTCTTAGGTTGATTATAACAGGTCCTGAAGGGCAGCTGTGGCTTCAGGTATTAAGGCCAATGTGCTGCTCTGTGCAGTGCAAAATGATGACAGAGCCTGGAGTATTCTGGGCCATGGCCAGGGAGGAAAGGCCAGCAGAATAGCAAAAATAACCCTGCTGAGTGACCCTGAAATACCTGGTGCAGAGCCACATTCCTCTCAAGGTGAGCCTGGTTTTTCCTTGCCCTGGTTATCACGTGGGCAGGGAGGGTGCTCTCTGTGGTATCAAGACTATTCTTAGGCCTGATTCAAAGGGAACATATGAGGTCACAGAAAGTAGGTTTGGATACAGAACCAAATCTGTCACTGACTCTAAGATATTATCATTTAACTCTCTCGGTTAAGCCATGACTCAGCTTACCCATTTTATAGTATAGAGTACAAGAATATAATGAAAATCTATTCTAGAACATTACACAGAAATACATTTCTGTATGTAGACTGCATGCATATATGGCTTGCTTAAGACTGGGAACAAGGAGAATATTAGAAATTTAGAAATCCTAGTCTCCTTGGGATAGCACTAATCCTTCAAATTTCTCTCCATAGATTATTTTATCTTTCCTCCTTCCCTGGCCATGCTTTATTTTGATGTGAACTGAGTGCTGCATTCATTATTTTATTTATCAAAATGTTTTCAGTAAACACATGTAGGATTTCTGTATTAAAATATTAAGAAATAAATTCTGTCTCTAATAATCATCTTGAATCAACAAAAGGTTAGATTCTTGGTATATTTTATTATGACAAGTAATTCAATAATACAGTTTACATTTCGTGGAAGTGATTAAAGTTAAATAAAACATTGGGGATTGAAGTGATTATGTTCCATTATCTAAATAATCCAATTTTGTAACACTTTGATTCTGTTCCATGATAAAGAAATGACAAAATATTGTACTTGAATTAAAATGTCTACTGTACATATTGAAATTATGGGCTTTCTTAAATAAAAATATAGCTAGAAGAAAATGGAGATAGATACATATTTAAGAAGAAAACTGAAGAGAAGATTGAGAGAGTGGCTAGAAGGAGGCAGCTTCTTAGCTCACAGGATTAGCCAAGAAGACTTGAGTTTGTCTATTTCAGAGAGGAGACCATTCTCTGTAGTATTTTGGTAAGAATACCTTGGACAGCGAACATCAATGTAGGAAACATCAATGTAGTGCACTTCGTTATCAGCAAGAGAGCCAATTGGAGTGTTTTCAGAGGCCTCCTGGGGAAGTCAGCGTGGTTTATGATGACTTTCAAAGAAACTGAGAAGGTCCTACTTACTTGGTATTTTTTGTCGGCCCAACACTTAAGCTCTAATTTCTGCCATTTTAAGTAACATTTTCAAAACAAATAAATAACAAAAAAGGAGCAATCTTTACATACTTTACCTTTTGATGTGATTCTAGAATGTATTTGATTCCTAACATATTGTCTTCCATAGTTTTACATTTTGAGAATCTTTTTTACAATTCTTATTAGATATATCATATGATATAACAAGTAATGTGAAAATTCAAACTAACAATATAAATAAAAATTACTAAGTAAAAATTCAGCAGATGCTATTTGCCTCCACCAAGGCCACTTTCTTCTTTTCCCTAATTTTAATTTGGTTTGGACATCTATTCTTAACTGATTCACAGACTAGTTTTAGAAGTAGATTGTTATTGGTCTAGTACAATGTTATTCCAACTATGAGTCATATCATTAGTAAATCCTGAAATCAAATTAGTGGGTGATATTATTGTGTCTCAAATTTCATAGAATAGAAAATATCAGATTACATATAGGTTAGAAACAGGGTAGGCCGGGCACAGTGGCTCACGCCTATAATCCCAGCACTTTGGGAGGCTGAGGCGGGCGGATCACGAGGTCAAGAGATCGAGACCACCCTGGCCAACATGGTGAAACCCCGTCTCTACTAAAAACACACACACACACACACACACACAAAATTAGCTGGGCATGGTGGTTTGTGCTTGTAGTCCCAGCTACTCGGGAGGCTGAGGCAGGAGAATTGCTTGAACCCGGGAGGCAGAGGTTGCAGTGAGCCGAGATCACGCCACTGCACTCCAGCCTGGTGCCTGGTGACAGAGCAAGACTCTGTCTCAAAAAAAAAAAAAAAAAGAAACAGGATAAGAACAATCTCATAAAAACTTTTTTTAAAAAACCAATTGTGTGTGT